>OX638307.1:31124849-31210182 GCA_951812265.1 Taphrorychus bicolor
AAAGAGGTTTTTCTAAAAATGGCGATTCTAAAAGTACCTAAAAATCGATTACCGAAGGGATCCATCGCCAAAACTATTGAATCTACCGGACTTTCTTTTCAAGTTGGTCAGCAAAACTCTTGAGTTGGTTTGTTTATGGTGTGCTTTTGTCACACACGCGCGTCATTTTTTTTTTTTTTTTTTTTTTTTGACCACGTGCGCGGGGCGCTCATAGTTTAGGAAATCCGAACGCTGTGGGCAGAGAGATATTAACAAAGAACCTGAAGATACCTAAAAGTAACTGAAATGTCGAAACGTTTATATATAATAATACTTTACTTCATATTCGCAAACATAACAGCTTTTGAAAAATGTGCTAAAATTATTAAAATATCATCATCGGTTCATAAAACAGCTATAACGTAAGCTATGGTCAGCTACATAGCTATGTCTGCTATATTACCATTCATGGTACTCCCATGGGTACCCAGCATCCAAAGTTGAACCATGTATCATTACCAGTTCTTTAAATACTAACGTTACTCAGCTATTGTAGCTATGATAGCTGAGTCAGCTATATCACAATTTATGATACCCCCATAGGTACCTACCATCCAAATTTGAACCATGTACCTGAATGGTACCCCAAATATGACGTAATCTACATTCCACTTATATAATACGCATTGCCCAACGTTTTTCTTATGGGAAATACACGTGCAAAAGCCTGAAAACTTAAATGCAAAATTTCGTTAATGGTACCCATGGGTTTGGTACCATAAATAAGGTTTCGACCCATGACAACTTACAGTCCATTCCCTAATGAACCATGGAACCAAATTTCAGCTCTCTAACGTTATTCGTCTCAGAGGTATCCCCGTTTTTTAATTACCCTGTCTACGGCGGCCATTTTTTTTTCGCCTCCATCTTTTCTTATGACCAAATCGATATTGTAATGTAGTGTATTTCTTATGGGAAATACACGTGCAAAAGCGTGAAAACTTATATGCAAAATTTCGTTAATGGTACCCATGGGTTTGGTACCATGAATAAGGTTTCCACCCATGGTAACTTGCAGTCCATTCCCTAATGAACCATGGTACCAAATTTCAGCTCTCTAACTTTATTCGTTTCAGAGATATCCCCATTTGTAAATTACCCTGTCTACGGCGGCAATTTTTTTTCGCCTCCATCTTTTATTTATGACGAAATCAATATTGTCCCATTTAAAAAGCATTGCACAATGTATTTCTTATGGGAAACGGAAGAAATGGCAAAAAAAAATATAACTACGCCCATGTCTGCCGAAAAATCGAAAAAATACATTTTTGCCCGAATTTGTAACCGCCACTGTCTGGGCGAAAACCGCGTGACGTCATCAGCCAAAAATGAATCCCGACATGAAATTTTCAAATCGACCAGTCTTTGTGAAAACGACCTCGAGGACCGGGAATTTGGCCAATAATCTTCCTAGAAATGTTCAAATTTTCCCCGGCCAGACAGTTTTCCACGCTTTTCGGCCGATTTTCCTTAGTCTGAGGCTTTAAAGTTAATGTTTACATTTCGGAAATCTCAGCTGTCAGTTGTAGATGGGCGCGGCCGCCGAATGCTTCCGATTACTAGTTAGTGGCTGGCGAATCGGAACCATTCGGGATTTTCGGCCAAAATTTGAAAAATTTTGCATCGTTCGTTTCGAAATTCAATTAAGAGCATTTTGCGACGTCCCAGCTAAAAGTGGTTCCTAAGTTCCAAAAAGGAAACATTCCAACGTATCCCCTGGGATAGAAAACCATTCGATTAGATGCACGGTCTTCGGACAAATATACCTCAAAGTGGCAATTTGAAATTTAAAGTTTAAAAATTCGTCAAACTTTCAAATTCAAAGCTAGGACCGTGATTTTTGGCAAGATCAAGGGCCCACCTGTGGACTACCTCCCTGACTTATTTGAGATTTTTTGCTGCGAGAATGTCGAATCTACAGGGTGAAATGTGAGAAGAGTACACCAAAATTCGCAAAAAATGCGGCACAGAAAAACTTTTGTAGCTCACCCGGTATAAGAGCTAGACCAAAACCAACAACTGATTTTTTTTTCTCTTCACGCGTTCTAGTCGCCCATATACAACCGAAGCTGGACCGCTCCATAATTTTCGTAAAAATCGCAAAAAACTACCTTCAAATTTTGGACACTTTTCCTTAATTGTCTTTGGACATTTTTTTGACCACTCTGTATTAAAGTGACACCTGTGGCGGGATAGGATTAAAAGTAGCCAAGGATGTGCCCTTTCCCCTGGTACCATCGTTATTAGGCCAGTGGTCTAACTAAAGGGGTCCAGAAGGCCCAGAAGTTGACCATTGCAAAAAATTTTTAGAAAAACCGTCCCAACTTTGCGAATTTTTGTACATTTTTCTATTTAACTTATCGGAATTAGACTTCAAAATTTATCGTCTACACATATGAGGAAATCAACCCCGCATCAACCCCGCTATGCAAAAAAATTACCTAAAACATACAGGGTCTTCTAATTAAAACAAAATTAGCCTAATATTTTCAAAAAAAAAAATACAGGAAAAAGGTCCTTTAAAAAGTGTTTTGAGTTTTTCTCTGAATTAAGTACAACAACATTAGAAATTTTCCACTTTTAAAAAAGCCCTGTATATACTTTTTATTCGAGTACAGTAAAGATAAATCGAATCCATTTCATCTAAAAATAACAATTTTAAGTTTTTTGAAGAAGTCAATAAAAATACTTTTCTAATTTATTTGAATATATCATACATAACATAACTCGCGATTTCTCGGTTGTAATAATTGAATGCTCGATTATTATGCGATAATCAAATGCTTATCGCTCATCTCTAGTCGAAACCCAATTTCGTTATTGATTCGACTCGAAAATTAAATATTTTGCATTTGCAGGATTTCCTTAACATCCTTTCCAAAGTCTCGAGGGGTTCTATTCAAGAAAAACTGCAGTGGGTTTTCGGACTCTACGATTTGAACGGGGACGGCTTAATAAGCAAATCTGAGATGGTGGATGTTGTCAAAAGCATTTATGAAATGTTAGGTAAGACGACGAGCTCCTGATATACCTAATAATAAACCGCTAACTTTCTATTCTTTAGGTCGCGCTACTCAACCTGCAGTGGAGGATAACTCGGCAAAAGAACACGTTGAAAGAATTTTTCACGTAGGTACTTGTTTTCTTACCCCTGGTGCAATACAATAATTAGTATTTCTTCAGTTGATAGACACGAACAAAGACGGGGTCATAACTATTGAAGAACTCATCACCTGGGTGTCACGAGACGAAAGGTTTCTCAAATCCTTGGAGACTTTAGACACCGTATTGTGATCACTTTCATACCTCATGTGCATCTAGCCGAATCGTACCAATTTAACTGTGACCTTTCCTAGCTTTACACCTTCCATCTGCCGTAAGTGTCATGGCTTGATTTTTTTTAGCAGTTGGTATAAGAGTAAAATATCCTTTGATTAATTCGTAATAGATGAATTAGCAAAGTTTGGTGTCTCTCGTAAGTACTGTTACCTCATTATTTGTACCTTCTAAGTGGTTAACTGTTACACCTCTTGTTATATTAGGATATAGATGTGATTGAATGTTGCTATAGCGTTCTTAAAGACTTTAAAAACAAAATTTAAATATAAGTAAACATTGTTGCAGGGTGACTGTAGAATAGCATTTTCAATATTAGGTGTTGTAGATTTAAAAAAAAAGGAATATTAGTAGAGATTGAAGAAAGCAAATCAGGTTTCTGGAATATTGCTTTTTGGACTACTGAGACTGTTGCAGTTATAACTGATTATATTTAAACTATTTTGATATTGTATAAGGTTCAATTACCTATAGGTTTCAACTATTACTCACTTCTTAGTTTAATTTTTTAGGTTACTTTCAGGATTCAGTTGCGTAAACACAAATTTAACGCCTCCTCCTCATCCCCGTTTCGTCTCGGTGATCAATGGGGTCCCATACAACGTTACATCAACAAGAAAGGACTATATTACAAGAAAAAACACGACGCATTTATCAGAGTTTGCTGCATTCACATAAGCTGAAAAACTTTACAACCCAAATACTTGCAAAAATCAGGTTTCTGCAGGCATCAAATGAGAATAGTCTCAAGACAATTGAACAGCTGGAAAGTTTCTTTTTTTTTGGGATCAAACCCGGATTGACACGGGTGAAGAATGCTCCTTCACCATATTGTGAGCAATTCGATTTTTTTTATCGTCATATTCTGTATGAAAGTCTTAAAACCTAAAAACTGAAAATCCTTTCAAAATTATGTTTCCTCAGGTTGAAAATGCACCAAATTCTCTTTCAAATTATATTATTACCACGAAAATTGAGCTGCTAAAAAGTGTCTTTTTTCGAGGAATAACTTAATACAAGAGTCAGATAGACATGGTTGACACAAGCTCCTTCACCATATTGTCAGCAATTTGACATATTCTGTATGAAACTCTTAAAACCCAAAAATTGAAAATTATTTCAAAAAGGTGTTCCTGCAAGTGAAAAGTGCATCAAATTCTCTATTAAACGAAATTATTCGCAAGATAATTTAGCAGTTGGAAAGTGCCTTTTTTCGATGACAAACCCGGATTGACGTGGTTGAAAAAAACTCTTTCCCTGTATTGTCTGAAATTAAAGTTTCTGTATTATCCTTACTCTGTAGATCCGGTGTTTCTCAAGAAATTGTTAAATCTGAAGATCCTGATCCATTGATGGAATACTCATTACACAGACAGCATACGAAATTGCCAATAGAATTAGTTAATTCCCAAGAAAATCTATTGGTAGGAAAGTGGTATGTTATAAGATGAAACTGGACCTATATGTAGGAATTAGCATCTATTCACATAATACATATGTAGTAAAATATGATAAAATATTGACCTATCTAATTAATTAATTCCGGAGAAAATCCATTGACAGGAAAGTGCTATATTACAGAATGAAGGGACGCATATGTAGGAATTCGCATTTATTCTCTAAAAAATCCTTTCAAAATTATGTTGCACACAGGCTGAAAATCCACCAAATTCTCTTTCAAATGACATCAGTCCCGTATAAGCCTCTGAAAGTTTTCTTTTTCATCATATTGTGCATAAAACTCTTAAAACCCAAAAACAAAAATCCTTTCGAAATTTTGATTCTGGAGGCTGAAAGTGCCTCAAATTCTTTTTATCATATCTGGTGATTCCGAAGAAAGTTGAACAGCTGAAAACTGTTTTTTTTTACGATTACAACCTTAAAGCAACGTAGTCAAAAAATGCTCCAAAATATGCAAATTTTGACTAAAAATAACTTGAAATGAAAATGTGGAGGTTTTTGGGAAAGTCAGGCTATTGGCCAGCAGTTTATTTATATTTCTGTACTTATCAGTGGTAAATAGAAAATTCTACTTGTATATGACTACCTAATTTATTATAAAAATTAACTTATTAACAAAAAGTAACAAATATAAAGAAATATAAACAAAATTTATTAGAAATCCAAACTAGAGGGGTCTACTCAACAAAGTTTCCTGAGAACTCCACGGGTGTGGGACAACAGCTATAAAACATTCACTTATTATTGTCATCAAGTAGGCTTGGAAATCTGACTTTGACATTTTTATTGTATCTTCTCAACATGTGATGGAAGGAGACAGTTTTAAAAAAACGAAGATTTTAAAGGTAACGAGATGACAAAAATAAGTGAATGAGGTATAGATGCAACCATGACACGTGTACTCCGCCAGTGGTACTGAACTGAAACCTTCACTACTAACCTAACCCTAACCCAATGGCTGTGATTGTGTTATTGATATAAATAAAAGATTCATCTAAAAAAAAATAGAAAAGTCAAAGATTCGTTAAAAAAAAACCCTCAAGCAGGCCATGGATTTAGAACACTAGGTCTGAAACAACTATAAGAAAAAAATTAAAAGTCAAAAATGTTATAAAATGTTCCAATTTTCCTTTTTTTTTATCCAACTTAATCCAGACAAGTATTAAATAAGAGGTTTTTTTTATGAGCCGCGTTTAGTTAGTACAAAACTTTACTGGATTCCTTCTGAGCTTTTACCAATTACAGTAGTCCAAAGAGGTACATAATATATCGTATTACAACAAAGAGCCAGATTTTCTATAATTTATTTTCCATTTTTTTCAGATCTTTAATCTGACATTTGATTCATTCAAGGAAGAACTGGTTCTTAACCTCTGCTATTTTGAATATAGAGGAGACAGAAACTTATTTTTAACTGTTTATTCAAATCAATATGGGGATATAAAAAAAATCACTAATGCTTACTAAAAATAACATATTGTGTAAAATCTGTTAGGTAAGAAAAACGGTTTTCAAAAAATGAAAAAAAAATACACTTTAGGGCTCAAATAAATCTTGAGTACAAGATGTTTAAACCTGCAACATCTTCACATTTACAGCTTAAAATCCCTCACTTTTATATGTAAACTATTTTTGTTTAATAAAATTCATGTTATGGAAGTAAAGCGTAAATGTCATTTAAAAATAACCCTACTCCAAATCCATTACTTATACTTATAATTTGCTTTGGAAATATAAGCACTTAATTTAACTACCCATATATCTGTACAATTAAATGAAAACAATAAATATAGACTTGTGTCCATATATAATATCCCCCCCCCCCCCCCCCCCTTTCTCCTAATAATCAATTAGCTCTTCCTTAGGAAACAATTTTTGCTTTTGTTGTTATAGCAAAATATGATACAACCAAAGAGATGATAACAGCAACAAACTCACTTCTCAACCAGGGGCCACTATAGGTACCTGGATGGCTCACAGTAACAGTGAAGAACACTGGCACTGCAGAAACTCGTTCCCCGGCCCGACGGGCTTTGCGGATGGCTGCATATCCTTCTTCATCATAGACACTAATGACATGTTGGCCTTTCCTAGCTGTTTTGCTGTCTTCTGTCCAGCTTATCTAAAGTATTCAATGCTAATGTCTATTTCATAATAATAAGCCAGCAAAAGGGCCATATGGTAGAGAGGGGCAAATCTTACCTGGTATGTATTCGGTCCTACAGTAGCCACAGGGACAATGGAACGATCTTCCAATCGGGCATAGAGGCTAGAAACTTCTCCTGAACTGCACTTAATTTGAAATTCGGATATAAATCCAATGTGGGCTACAATTGTGGCATCTTGAGTTGTAAAGGATGTTGAGGTTACTTGTGGGTTCGTGCAGGCTGCGCTAAATCTTGCGACGAGGACCAGGACCAAGGCCGAAAGAACTACTTGCTGGGCCATCGTTAATGTTTCTTGTAGCAGATGGAAAGAGAATAAAGTAACTTTCAGTCAAAAAATGACTATATTTACGTAGATCAGTCGAGCACCTATAAACTTTTTCACTTTTTGACAATTGGCTAACGCCATGCGGGGTTGCCACATGGATGACTGGAAACTACTAAAGCCGCATTAGGTAATTCCATCCGAGCGGTCCGGACACAGACCATCTCCCAAAATCTTAACAAGCTAGAGTGAGATAGACCTATATCCGGAGCACTCTGGATGTAATTACCGAACTCAAGTTAACGAGTGACACAAGCGACCAAAAAGAACTAAACTTTAGCGAAACATGAGATACCAAAACTATGGTTTAGCCTAGTGGGTTATTCAAGAAGTAGCCTCTAAAAACATTCAAATAATTACTGAAAATTTAAATTAGAAATCAGTGAAATTATTTGGTAACTAAAAATTCTTTAGGAAGTGGCAACGTTGTAAGCCAACTCATCGATTGCGCGCATACGTCATCCCAGCCACATGTATAGGAGTTCGGGAATCCAGTGAAAGATGGCAGCACTGGTCATCATGGCATCATGACACTATTGGCAGCCAAAAAAAAAAGAAAATTTTCCTTGGAATTTATTGAAGCTAAAAGTCAACTTCCTTGGCGACTTTATCAGCTGCCGCGGAGTGAAGTTTGGGCTGTGTCCAGCACTCAAAACAGCCGTACGACGGTTTAAAAAATGGTAAAAATGACATTTTGAGAACTGCTGTCTTGCAGGATATTAGCGGTCGAGAAAATGTTTTTGCCGAAAAATTTTTCGACGCAAACCAGGATCTCAGGTATCAGCATCACCAGAAGTGTGAGGAGGTAACATTACATTTTTCAGAACGCAGAACATTATGGCGCCTTCGCCAATTTTCGTGTTGAAATTTACCTCTTCGCACTTCTGTGCTCCTGGTTTTAGTCGAAAACTACGAAATTTGGACCGAAAAAACAGTCACTTTAAAAATTATAAACTATTCTGGCGCCTTCACCATTCTAATATAAAAAAATTTACCTCCTCGCACTTCTGTGCTCCTGATACCTGAGCTCCTGGTTTTAGTCGAAAACTACGAATTTCGGACCGAAAAGTGACATTTTAAAAATTACGAACTATTCTGACGCCTTCACCATTTTAATTTCAAAACATTTACCTCCTCGCACTTCTGTGCTCCTGATACCTGCGATCCTGATTTTGGTCGAAAAATTATGGATTTCGAACGAAAATTTATACTTTTAAAAATTGCAGACTATTCTTGCGCCTCCGCCATTCTTATAGAAAATTTACCTCCTCGCACTTCTGTGCTCCTGATACCTGCGATCCTGATTTTGGTCGAAAAATTATGGATTTCGAACGAAAATTTATACTTTTAAAAATTGCAGACTATTCTTGCGCCTCCGCCATTCTTATAGAAAATTTACCTCCTCGCACTTCTGTGCTCCTGATACCTGCGATCCTGATTTTGGTCGAAAAATTATGGATTTCGAACGAAAATTTATACTTTTAAAAATTGCAGACTATTCTTGCGCCTCCGCCATTCTTATAGAAAATTTACCTCCTCGCACTTCTGTGCTCCTGATACCTGCGATCCTGATTTTGGTCGAAAAATTATGGATTTCAAACGAAAATTTATACTTTTAAAAATTGCAGACTATTCTTGCGCCTCCGCCATTCTTATAGAAAATTTACCTCCTCGCACTTCTGTGCTCCTGATACCTGCGATCCTGATTTTGGTCGAAAAATTATGGATTTCGAACGAAAATTTATACTTTTAAAAATTGCAGACTATTCTTGCGCCTCCGCCATTCTTATAGAAAATTTACCTCCTCGCACTTCTGTGCTCCTGATACCTGCGATCCTGATTTTGGTCGAAAAATTATGGATTTCGAACGAAAATTTATACTTTTAAAAATTGCAGACTATTCTTGCGCCTCCGCCATTCTTATAGAAAATTTACCTCCTCGCACTTCTGTGCTCCTGATACCTGCGATCCTGATTTTGGTCGAAAAATTATGGATTTCGAACGAAAATTTATACTTTTAAAAATTGCAGACTATTCTTGCGCCTCCGCCATTCTTATAGAAAATTTACCTCCTCGCACTTCTGTGCTCCTGATACCTGCGATCCTGATTTTGGTCGAAAAATTATGGATTTCAAACGAAAATTTATACTTTTAAAAATTGCAGACTATTCTTGCGCCTCCGCCATTCTTATAGAAAATTTACCTCCTCGCACTTCTGTGCTCCTGATACCTGAGATCCTGATTTTGGTCGAAAAATTATGGATTTCGAACGAAAATTTATACTTTAAAAATTGCAGACTATTCTTGCGCCTCCGCCATTCTTATAGAAAATTTACCTCCTCGCACTTCTGTGCTCCTGATACCTGCGATCCTGATTTTGGTCGAAAAATTATGGATTTCGAACGAAAATTTATACTTTTAAAAATTGCAGACTATTCTTGCGCCTCCGCCATTCTTATAGAAAATTTACCTCCTCGCACTTCTGTGCTCCTGATACCTGCGATCCTGATTTTGGTCGAAAAATTATGGATTTCGAACGAAAATTTATACTTTTAAAAATTGCAGACTATTCTTGCGCCTCCGCCATTCTTATAGAAAATTTACCTCCTCGCACTTCTGTGCTCCTGATACCTGCGATCCTGATTTTGGTCGAAAAATTATGGATTTCGAACGAAAATTTATACTTTTAAAAATTGCAGACTATTCTTGCGCCTCCGCCATTCTTATAGAAAATTTACCTCCTCGCACTTCTGTGCTCCTGATACCTGCGATCCTGATTTTGGTCGAAAAATTATGGATTTCGAACGAAAATTTATACTTTTAAAAATTGCAGACTATTCTTGCGCCTCCGCCATTCTTATAGAAAATTTACCTCCTCGCACTTCTGTGCTCCTGATACCTGCGATCCTGATTTTGGTCGAAAAATTATGGATTTCGAACGAAAATTTATACTTTTAAAAATTGCAGACTATTCTTGCGCCTCCGCCATTCTTATAGAAAATTTACCTCCTCGCACTTCTGTGCTCCTGATACCTGCGATCCTGCTTTTGGTCGAAAACTTCGGATTTCGGTCGAAATTTGTTTGCCCCGAAATAGTTTTTGTCTTTTTGTCATAAAAAATCCTTTCACCTTCGCCATTTTGCCGCATGAAATAAAACATATTGATACTCTTATAATGTCTAATAAATACAATATTACAAAATGATTTTTATGTTTTTTCCAATGTATAGTGATTATGTGTCATTTAATCTAATGAGAAATAAAGGTAACCGCTTGGTTTAGCCCCTCCTTAGCGTTCAGCACTACCTACTGGTACATTTGTTCGTGGGTCAATGGATTTCTGATCCCTATAGAAGCTGACATGTATGTGAACTGCTAGGGCATCTCGCTCACAAAAGGTGCAACCTCAATCTTCCATACTTCTCTCTGTTGCTACAGTATTAAAGCAGGCAGAACTCTTTCAATTTCCTCCATATTCACTTCCAGATTGCTGAAAAAAAAAATTATATAACAATGGCAACTACTTGGGAGAAAAATCACCTTGCAAGGTGTTTTATTTATTGATCTGAAAAAAAATATGTATTTTCTTTGTTACTTATTATATACGCTTCAATAGTTATGCAGCACCTATAAAATGTACGTTTTTGTTTTAAAATTTAATTGGAGAAATATTTAATTGCGTTAAAAAGCTTATTTAATAAATTATTGTTGTTATCACTATTTCACAATTTTCTCTATGTTACATAATTTTCCTTAAAAATGTGAATTTTGAATATGTATAAATGTTGGAGTGGCAACCAGATAGATACAATAGGAAACCAATTTTCAATAAAATAGACGGCATGGATTAAACATTCCTACCCACTAAGCCCTTGCATTGTAAATAGGCAAAATTCTATGGCCCACAAATAGGGGTAGGTACTCCTGCAATCACGTATATCTGTTTGAACAACATGCGCGAAACGTGATTTTCTTGTTAGCGTCCTTTGTTACAAAATTCTGCCTTTAATTAGCACGATTTTTTTTTCAATAATAATAAAGAAAACGTGACTGGGGAATAATAATTCCTATACAACTTTTCTGGATACCAATTTACATAGTTCCATCAAAATCATCATCTGGGCAAAGTGTCTTGCTCAGAAAATGAACTAAAAGTAGAAAGAGAGAGATACTGATGCATACACCTCTACTTGATGCACTAGTAGATCATTTAATAAAGCGCAACCAGTATCAAACATTTTCCGCGTGTCGCTTCTCCTGGAATTTGGCAGTTTTCATCAGTTAAGGCTAACAGCTTGTTGAGATATGTCCAATTGGCGGGAGTTTCTACTCAACGGGTGCATTATAGCGGGAGTGGTGCTTATTTCAGTGCTTGTCTATTGGTTCAGCAAAGGTGAGTAAAAACTTTTTTTTAATCAAAACATGAATAATTATTACAAAAAAAACCGCTATGTTCCTTAACTCCCTAAGGTATAACTTTCAGAGTTATCCCTTTTAAAAGTTTGGGTCGTTTCAAAGAATCATTATGCAACTTCCATTACCTAGAAAACTTATCCAGAGATTTTGTTGCACGTGCCTTAAGTTAGTTCATTGGTTCCAATAAATTGGTTAT
This sequence comes from Taphrorychus bicolor, assembly GCA_951812265.1. NCBI lineage: Eukaryota > Metazoa > Arthropoda > Insecta > Coleoptera > Curculionidae > Taphrorychus > Taphrorychus bicolor. The sequence goes on from OX638307.1 coordinate 31,136,788, forward strand.
TTTTTCAAAACCCCAAAGTAATAACAACTGATTAGCCATATAAATCAGATGGATTTTAGCACCGACAATAAGGCCTATCAGTGATCTAATAAGTATAAACCTGAGCTTATCACTAGCCCTCAGATATTAAAAAGTTTGTTTGCAATGGGGATATTACTTTAGCCCCTTCGAAACATGATTTTGTTACACGCAATAGATGTAATAAGCGTGGGCAAGAAAAATTATACAGGCTTGTGGCAACTCTTTGGGGATTTTTAAGTGCCAAACTGTACAGGAAATAAAGGGCCGTTTTTAATTTGTTTTGTCAGAAACTAATTCGCCATGTGGAGTCGCAGAAAAACCCTTGGGGATGAGTTGCCTTGTACCAAAATTTACTGTTTATTTTACAATCCACCATTTTCCAATATATCATGTTTAATAGGAACAATAATCAAATCTAACGGGTCAATGTATTTTACAATTGACTGATATTTGCCAATTATATAGGTACTTTGGTACATACCTACTACTTCTACTGGGTCAGCTTCAATTTTTATTAAAGACTCATATATAGAATAAATTATAAATAAATCAACCATGCGCTTAATCAGATCATTATAGCCAACCCTCATAAGTTAAAAAACATTTCACAAATTATCCATCGACGCGATTTTCCTAATCAATTAAATGCAGAAAATTAATTCCAATCAATCTCAATCCCCTGGAGTATTTTCCCTTGCACCACTCAATTAAAATGAAATACTTTAAGAGGTGGAGACCGCAGAGACTGTATGCAAATATGCTGCAATATAATATACTTACTTAAAACTAGTGAATGTACAACAAATAAAAACGTTTGGTGTTGAAAAAAATTCTCCTATGTAGGAGAGTGCCCTAAGGGTACTATGGCTTGCGCATCAGGAGGGTCCTGCGTCGACAACCGGGCCATTTGTAATCAACTCTACGACTGTCCCGACCAAGAGGATGAGGATCCAGTACTATGCGGTAAGAAGTCAATATTATGCTTCATTTAAAAAAAAAGTAATTCAGATATTACAAAATTTTAATATAATATAATATTCCAGTACATCGTCTTACAGTTGGTCAGCAGAAATCTTGAGTTGGTTTGTTTATAGTGTGCTGTGACACATTTTTGTTTTTTTTTCGTGCAAGACCACGCGCCTATACTTTAGAAAATACCGAAACGCTCCTCTTATGTACCCTAAACTGCCTGAAATTAAGAAGAAAAAGGCCTGATGATTTTTAAATTTAGCAAAAAAGTGTCAAAAATCGAACCTTTGATTCCCAGGAAAAAGGTTCCTTGGGACCTTTATCTCATCCTGTAGAGAATTTATTTACTTCACTTTTTTGATTTGTCTCTTTTTGACTCATTGTATTTGTTTACATTCGCTGAGATGTTTGTAAATTTTTGATCATTTATTTAAAAGTCAATTGCAAAAAGGCATAAAAAAAATCAGAATTGATAAAAATCAACTAAATCCATTGTTAAAGAAAATAGTAAACGTTTGGCAACATTGCGCACTACATTGACATCGCGTTGTTCTGACGTATGACGTATCTCTGGTAAAGTCTTGCCAAGCAGATCGGCCATATTGGTCTGACAAAAGACGAACGCTGCGTTGCAATTTAGTCGAAAAAGCGTTGTGGCAAAAGTAGATTAAAAATGTTGCAATGAGCCACTAAAACGTTGAAATTTTTCTTCATTTCTACTCGACTTTGACATTTTTATAGTCCAAATTCAAAAATAAAAATACAACAATATCAGCACCCCATAAACTAAACCAATTTAAGCTGTTTGAAAACTAAATTTGTTAACAGAATATAAAGTTGGTACAAATGGTCTACTGGTAGTCAATAAATTAGAGATTTCCACAAGACATAATCAATTAACGAACAGTAAGAATCAAAAAAATAATCTCAAATATCAACAATTGTTGCAGCCGACTTAAACGGCAGTACTGACGTAATTGACGCGTCAGTGAATAGAAGCATAGGTGCGGATAGGCAAAGTGAACTAATAGCCGAAAGTTGCGGTAAGTTCTGCTAAATTAGTGCCACGAAAAAGCAGCAGGAATGTTGCAGATATCGAAAACTACCCCAAGAGACTCTGCAAATGCACATACGGGGCTTGGATCTATTGCAAAGGGGCAGGTTTCACGGAGATTCCTCAAAAGATTTCTAAAAAATTAACGCATTTGTGAGTACCTGAAGCTGATGTGAAACTTTTGCCGCTATTTAAACTTCCTTTTTAGAAGTCTGTCCAACAATTATATTAAATATCTACACAGCTACTCATTACGGGACTATAACTTGTCAATGTTGTAAGTTAATAGTTCTATAACTTATATAGAAAATAATAAAATACATTTTCTCTCAGGCATCTGGAGAATAACAGTTTGAGCTACATAGAGCCGGGAGTATTCGCGCAGCAGCAATTTTTGCAGAAATTGTACGTTTTTAATACCTATTCAAGTCGCATTATTAAACCAATCCAGTTTTTTTTAAAGATTTTTAACGAACAATCGACTAACACAAGTACTGCCGGGAACTTTTATGGGCCTGATCAGCGTGGAGTGGCTGCACATGGACAAGAACGTGTTGGAAAAACTTGATCTTAGCAATTTCGAAGATATGAAAGAGCTTATATGGCTGTAAGATGCTGCAAAAACTTTTTTGGAGTTCCGTTTTAGATAATGTTAACGTTTCAGGGACTTATCTCACAATGTCCTTACGTTTGAGAGCAACGACAGTTTTCCAGATTTGCCAAAACTACTGGAATTGTAAGTGATAATAATCGTAAATATGTACAACTGCATCTATGTGTACAGCTGATAGTTTTACCGTGGTGTGCGACTGCAATTGTATGTACCGAAATCAAAATGGATGTATTTATAAGTGCACCTAAAGATATACTTAAAAACTCACTATTTTTGAGCTGTAGAAATAATTTTGCTGTTATTTCACTAAGTTGGCTTGAAAGCGTTGAAAAAATAGGAGCAATAAGTAACTCTTCTTTTCGTTCCTTTTCAGGTTTTTAAACGACAACCAAATAAATTACATCACAAAAGACATATTCAAGAAGCTATCAGGTCTACATTTGCTGTAAGTAATTTGCGGGTTAATGTAGCCACAAATGTAAAATAAGTATCTACACATCAAATACTGGTACTTTACTGACATTTTCTTCAAGTAGGTGCTTCAGATAGGTCCTAATAGGCAAAAACATATCTCTAGATCAATTAATAACACTGATATCAAGAGCAGTGAGTTAAAGCTATTAAACTTTTTGCCTGTTCCTACTTCTTCTAATTAGAGGGTCTTTCTAGTTTCTAGTGGCAATATTGCTTAAAACCGTTTATAATTGACGGTAAATGATGCCTCACAGGTTATTTCGGTAATTTCATTAATATAATATCAGTTTGGCAACTCCGCCCTTGCCCCATTGACAACGCTCAATGTTGTCTGTCTCTGTTACACTTATACATTTGTGAAATACATCCGCCATAATGGTTTGACAAAAGAGCAGCGCGGTGTTGCCGCGTAGGATCACTTGGAAATTGATGTTTAGTAACTACACCCTTAGTGCTAAGAAAAAGATGTAAGTCAATAAAATCGGTTCTATTTGATTTGAGATTTACTATTAAAAATATCAGTATTGCTCTGTCTATTAAGTACCTACAGGTGACATTTATTTGAAACGTTGATTCAACAATCGATTCGGGCCTGCGAAGTGTTTTCTCAGACTTTCAACTAATGCAGAATATTCCCAACAATTGAAGAGTAATCGTTTTCTTAGACGTTTTCTTCTACATCTAGGCATCTCTGAGACAAGACATTCAAATCAAAGATGGCCTCTCTCGTGCCCATTCCGTTGCGGAATCCAAGTTGTGTGTCTGATGTTTCAGCCTCACATTTTTTGTATATTCTAATATGTATAATTTTTATAAAGATCTTCAGAACCTGACTCATCAAACTATTAGTCTGTGATCATCACACTTTGACGCTCGAGATTTTTGGAGAGCAGCAATTCTCTGGGAATTACTCCTGATGTATAAATGCTATTGAATAGATCCACTATGACACTGTTTGAACGCTCATCCAACAATTTCAAGACCTCACAATGCACCTTATCTGGCCCTACTGGTTTACCGGATTTTGAGGTTTTGATGGCACACTCTACTTCTTTCTTCGTTATTTCTGGAGCGCTCTCTGATATATTTATACCATATGTCTCCGTTCTTTGGTCATCAAACAGTCGAGTTATATATTGCTGCCACAGTCTCAGTGTGGCATTCAAGTCAGCAACCAGTGCGCCCACTTTTTATAATAAAGTAAAATATCCTAACTTTTCGAGGTATTTCTCATTAAATAAATCTGAATTTAATTAAAATAATATCAGTTTGGCAACATCGCAAACGCCCATTGCCAACCGTCATTATCGTCTGTCTCTGTTCCACTCACAGTTTCCCAAAATATGTTGGCCATATTGTTTTGACAAAACAGCAGCGCGGTGTTGCCACGTGGTGCCAATAGAAAGTAACTGTACTATTAGTGGTGGAAAGTCTCTAAGCAAAATTTGTGTCTTGTTTGAATTAGTCTCCTGGTACGGTCATGTCCTTATCGTAAATCTAGATTGGTTTTTTTATTCCACAATTTAAAGTTTTCTTCAATACTGGAACTATTGTTGCCAGCCGGACGTAAAATGTCATGAACGATCGGTCAACAGAAAAATTAAATTCGCAATCGCTAGCGCGTAAAAATCTAGTAAAATATCAGTATTTGATGTGTAGGTTAGTTTAAGGCATGAAGCTGAAGAAAATGTAGGAGATATCAAAACGCCAGCTGATTTTTTTTGTGACTAAAAATTATTTTTCAGAAATCTAGGCTCAAACGTGATCCAAACAATCGACCGCGCAGCCTTTAGGAATTTAAGAAGACTAAGAGAGTTGTAATAACACTTTTTGATCTTCCTTCCGTAACTTTTCTCATCCATACTCAATATTTCAGAGATTTAAGCGGAAACCGGCTTAAAACTGTACACTCTGCATTGTTTATGTCTCAAAAGGGCCTTCTCAAGCTGTACGTATATAATTAATAAATCGTTTTTATTGCGATACCAACCTTTTTAGCTCCATGGGCCGTAATCCCCTGACCACGTTATCTGAACACCTTTTCAAGCCTCTTCGCAATTTGCGCTCTCTGTAAGTAGAATACCTCTGTTTTGTGCTCGATCAGTTCTGTTCTCTTCTTTCTACAGCCACCTCGAAGACCTACAAATAGAAAATATCAACACCAAAATGTTTGACAGCGCTACAACTCTACAATGGGTGTACTTCAAAATTTACAGTTATTGCACTTTTGTGCCATCAGTACCAAGGTGCCGACCATTGTCTGATGGTATATCATCTACCGATCAGCTGCTATTTAAACCCATATTCAGGTATTCCAACTGGGCTATGTGTTTGATCACACTTAGCGGGAATAGCCTGGTATTGTTTGGAAGGTTTTTGCTCAGAGACGAGAACAAGAATCTTAGCATTGTTATCAAGAACTTAGCTGGTAGGTCGTCGTTGCTTTCTTGAGGTTAACCCTTAATCAAGAATATAACAGTAGGTGATGGTCTAATGGGGATCTACCTGCTCATAATAGCTTATCATGACATAAAATATCGAGATACCTATCACGAAACAGCAAGAAAATGGATGTCATCGTGGAACTGTATTATCACCGGTGTGATTGGCATGACCTCCTTAGAGGTGTCAGTTATGTTCCTGGTCTTCCTGTCAGTTGATCGGTACTTCATCATTACAATGCCTTACAAAAAGTACGGCGCTTTGAATCTGAAGGAGACCTGGAGAGTAGTGCTTTGCATATGGTGTTTTGGAATCACCGTTTCAGTAATGCCCGGTAGGTCAGCTTTTGAACCCACATCACATGCTTGCTTAGAACTTCAAGCGCTATTACTTTCTATATTGTTTCTCGAGGAAATAAATACAAATTTCGCGCTAATCGGTGGGTATATGCGCCACTGCGGTACCGCTTTGAATTTCAATTTTTGACAATATGGTGAAGGATCGATTCTTAATAACGTAAAATCTTGTGAAGGACTGATTGCTGGAGCAAAAACTGCGATGGCAGGAGGCCATTTAGCGATAGGTGCCAATAGATGTGTATCTGCGCTACTACGGTACCGTTTTGAATTTAAAATGTTGACAATGTGGCGAAGGAACAATTTCCATTAACGTTAAATCTTGTGAAGAACGTGTTTGAAAAACTACAATGGCAGGACAAGCGACATTATGGTTTCGCCTAGAAGATACCGAAATGTGAATGCAGAATAGAAAACTGCAATACAAAGAGGTACAATTTCGTTGTTCTGTTCGGGTTTCGGTATCGTCAACCATCATAGGTGGAACCATAATGGCGCTACTCGCTAGAAGGCCTCAAGCTACCGTAGTTCTTGAAGCACAGCAGAATATTCAGCTTTATAAACACCTCAAGGCCTTTCGTTTGACGTTTGAATTGAATCTATTTGTCTCGGGAAAAAAACTTCAGGTCGGTTCAGGTTAGTTTAGGTAAACTGATTAATTTTCCTCAATCGATAAGGGAATTTTCGTTTTTAACATGTACAAACATCAGCAGAATTTCGTCATGATTTTGATTTTCAGTTGTTATACTGGCGATTCCCGCCTTACGATGACTAATATTGAATGCGAATTGCTGAAAATATAATGAACGACTTTTTTTTACAACCTGCTCGATATATCACTGGAATTTAAGCAAATTAACTTGCATCAAAACGATCGATAAGGAACTGTTTTGTCTGCAAAATAATTTTCCAAATTGAAATTGTTGACAATATGGCGAAGGATATATTTTTAACGTGTCGTGTCGGTTTTGTCCTTGGAATAATACACTTTCTAGCTGATCAATTTTCCTCGAAATTATCTGAATCGATAAAGGATTTTTGGTCTTTTAGCTTGTACAAACACAAACACTAACACAACTAAACTGTGTAAACGCAGAAGGACAAGAAACGGCGCTCAACATAAATATCAACAAGACAAAATTTATGGTCTTCAGTCGACAACCACATCCTGATACTGCACTACAGATCGGTACGAAAAATATAGACAGAGTAACCCACTTTAAATAACTTGGATGTGACCAAACATCTAAATCCAGATGGAGAAATAAGATGTAAAATAGAGACAGCCCGAACAACATTCCGGAAAATGAAACCCCTATTCTGCAATGATAATCTGAACCTAAAACTACGGCAGAGAATGGTAAAATCCTACAATCGTTGGGGGTTGCTGTACGGGGCAGAGATCTGGACCATTAAGGCAGCTACAGTTAATCGGTTAGAAGCGTTTGAGATGTGGTTACACCGGCGAATGCTGAGAATACTCTGGACAGCTATGTAGACCAACGAAATGGTATTTAACAGGGCCGACGAAACACGTTTACTACTAAATACAATTAAGTGCAGGAAAATGTCATATCTTGGACATGTCTTCAGAGGAGAGCGATACAGAATCCTACAACTGATCATGATGGGAAAAGTGGAAGGACGTAGAGGAGTAGAAAGAAAACAGGCTTCCTGGCTAAGGAACCTCCGTGAATGGACCGGTATACGCAGTGCAGAGGAACTCAGAATCGAGAAAAACTTGCACAAGTAATTGCCAACGTCAGGGGGGGGAGGGGGGGCCTGATATGGCATCTGAAGAAGAAACACCAACAGAATTTTGTCAGGATGGATATCTGGATCTATGCCACTTGGATACCCCCTTTGAATTCGAATTGCTGACAATATGCTGAATTATTTTCTTTAACAGTTGGCTCCACATGCAATCAAATTAACTTGCGTCGAAACGATCGATAAGGAACTGTTTAGAACAAAAAACGTTTTCCGAATTGAAATGACTAACAATATGGTGAAGGATACTTTTTACAACCTGACAACTGCTGACCAATTTTTCTCAAAATTATCCCATTCGATAGGTAATGTTTTGTCATTTCCAGCTATTTGTCGGGACTATGATTTTAAGTTGTTTTTATGTCATGATTAATCCCTACTCACCCACTTATCGTGGCGACTTGTCGAATCGATTCTATTTGACTGATTGATCTGACTGAAAAAATGTAAATATACAAACAGTTGTTTTGTTGTCAGCTTACGGAGATAGTACCCGTGCCGTCGTACTGCAAGAATAATTTTTTTCTTTATGTTTAGTGTATCACCAACAATGTTTAAAGTGCCTGAACGTTGCTTTTCAGTCGTAGGATTTTTGTCCAGCACGAAGTTTTATGGAGTCAGCGGCCTTTGCCTTCCCCTGTACATTGAAGAGCCGTACTTAATAGGGTGGCAATATTCTGCAGTAATATTTTTCGGGATTAATGGCCCAAGGTAACATCAGCTAAAGTTCGGGTATTCCTTCTTATATACAGATTGTTTTGTATTTGGTGAATATTCGAATGTTTTTCTCGTTATTTTTTTGAGTTTTAACAAGTTCTTATTATAATATATCAATATATAAATAAATAAGCGTTTATAGAGATATTGACAGGGAATTTTAGGACATAAGAAAAATCTGTATAAAGCAGAATACCCAACTAAACAACAAATAGACTCAACTTCTAACTTTCCAGCCTTCTGATCATAATATACACCTATGCCGGGATGTTTATCAACATAAAAAACACGAGAAATGCCACATCAATTCCCGAGAAAGACTCCCAGTTTGCTGTAAGATTTTTCTTCATCGTTTTGGCGAACTTGGCCTGCTGGTTGCCCATCATCATTGCCAAAACTCTGGTCTACATTGGAGTAGGAATTGGCGGTAAGTCTGGTGCATTCGCATTTCATACCAAGACGTTTCGTATCAGGTCGGGTTGCATTAAAAAAATTTAAACATTAATTATCTTTGGTATGAAACGTAAATGGTAAGTTTAAACAAACCGTTTAATGAGTTAAATTGCAGCTGACGTCTATGGTTGGTTGGTAGTGTTCGTACTGCCGATAAACTCGTCCTTGAATCCAATTCTCTATACCTTTACCACCAGAAAGTATAGGAGGAGAATCGTGAGCGTGCCAAATTGTTTCAAGAAAATTACTAAATTCAGTGAAGTACAGTTGACTGGGGAATTGTTTAAAATCACCCAAAAAGAAGAGGATATTAAGAAACCTGAAGAAAATTAAATAACTTAATTTATGTGGCCCTATAAGCGACAAGAATATTTCAGTAATCAACCTCTTGGCTTGCAAGTCTTGTAAAACATTGACGTTTAAGGCTTAATTGATTACATATAAATGTTTAAATGAATGTTATTAAAAAGAAAATATCAAGTAACTTACCATACTTTTTTTCTTTGATACTTCACGGGCTGACTTAAGCGCTTCAAAAAACTATTAATTCGAAATGAGCATTCGTGTAAACTACTAGAACCTCAAACAAAAACAAAAATTCCAAGCTGACTCTCTTTTCATGCTTCTTCAATCTTCGATAAATCAGTTGGATTTTTGATATTGAAAAGGTCTTCTTCTCTTCGTTCTTGAATATACAATCTTCTTCGACCGATGAATGCTTGCGGTGTTTAATAAATTTGTATGTTGTTAATAACAATTTCGAGACCCAAGAAAATCTTCAATTCGATTCTTTGTTAGTTCAGGTTAGATCGGGCGCCTCTTGCTTAGCCTCCGGCCCTACGAAAGAAACACAAAAGGGGTAATAACATGAAAAAACGGACATTTCTTACTTGTTTTATTACACTTCCAATACATTTATATATTCCACAATGACAAATGTACGTTTAGATCTATATACACATCAAAACATTTATGGAGTAAATACCATTCCGTCTAACGCCTTGTCAGTTCAAGTTACGAAAAAAAATATTGTTTTTTTTTTGTAACAACGTTTGATTACTAGGTGCCCCAAATCGAATATACATAGTCTATCTCAGTTTATGGTAATAACAGAGAGAAAAGCACAGAGAACGTCCATGTGTCTCAAGTCTTGCTATTCAATTAACGCCAGTTTGTGTTATTTTTTAAACAGTGAACATTTTTTACTTTTGACTAAATCTGATCCAAGACCTTCGCATTAGGTGATAGTTTCGGTGTAAAAATTGCATTTACACCACTAAAGAAATCATTTAATATTGTCGAGGGAGGCTTGTCATTTGATCATTTTTAAATGGAACTTTTCTGTAAAATTGTGAATTTTCAAAGAACTATGTGGTATCCGCCGTTATATCATAAAAGCACATGCCCAAATGAGCTGCCTCAAGCTGAGTCAACCTAGTTCCCAACGACAATGCGTCAAAGCGAACTATTAACAAACACAAGTCATCGTTGCGTCATTCTCCGGGAGAACTCTACTAACTATTTTCAAGAATCTGGTCTCTGCTACACTACTGGGCTACACTACTAGTTGTGATCGCTAAAGGAAATGGTAAGCTGAAGTTGAGCGCCGATTACAAAAGTATAGTCAAAGAGACTTTTATGCACTTTCAACAATGGTTGAAATCTTTTACGATATTAACTACATCAACAGCAAAAAAGCTTTTTTTATCAAAACCGTCGTCATTACACCAGCTAGTAAATATTTCCAGAAAAGCTTGGAACAGCTATTCCATGACATGAAAGGAATACGCGTGTATTAAGACAGATACTCATATCGAGGTTTTGAAGGACACCGGCTTAACAACAGTCAACCCACAAAAAAAAGTAGTATCATGAATCTGGGCGTGAAATTCGGACACCACATCAGCAAAGACTAAGACAAAGTACTTAGGGCATTAGAAGGCCAACAAACACGACAGAATTGAGATCTTTGATTGGTATGTTAATTTTTATAATAAGTTTGGTCCAGGTTTTGAGACCCCTCTATGAGCTCATGAAGAAGGACGCCCTAACTGAAGGCTTTATTGCTCTGTTATTTCTACGATGTTCGCACAATTTCGTACAACCCATTCTGTTCTGAATAAATGGCAACAATGCGCTACTTTTTTGATTAAAGCAGTATGGCCACTATATTCGGCAAGACTGCGAGTGGGAGAAAGACAGACAACAAAAGATGGTTGGCATAGGACCTCTTGCGGCGTTGTCAAGCTAACAATAATGTAGCAATTTTTATTATTTCTTTAATATACTCGTAAGAGTCTGGAAATAATTCGGGGGTTGAATGTACCCTAAAAATAGGCAAAAAACTTCATATAAACATAGGTCCGCAAATTGACCCTAAGGGAGAGAAACCCGGTTAAACAGTGGTCCGTGAAGATGTTTTTTTTTCAAAATTTTTCGGTCATCAAATTTTGTACATTCACTTAGTTTTTTAAGCCGAATTGGAAAATTTTTGACTGAAGTTAAGAAGTTTGTTAACCAGGACCGGCTTAGAATATTTGTGGCCCTAAGTTTTTTATTAATAACTTTCCTGCAATTTAAACAAAAGAGCGTTAAATATTATACCTGATAAAGTGTTGCTTTCTACATTAAAAATATGCTCTTGGACGACTTCTTAAAAATCGTTTTCGAGTAAAATGGATTTGACTCACGATCAACCAAAAACAAATTCATTTTACATCCCATAATATATAGAGTTTCCCATTTAAAAAAACCTAACTTTATATCATAACTTGAAAATCGCTATCAATAAAAAATTCAAAACTGCATCACTAAATATCGTATGAAAAACTCTAAAATACTGCTATTGGATTTTTTTTGATATTTCTTATAATAACCGAGATACAGCGCCACGTCAAAAGTGCAGTTTTTTTTTAAACGTCCTGTATACGAAAAACTAATCAAGCTGGCCTGGAAATAATGATACTATTAAATTTATCATGAAAATCGGACACGAGAATGTGTAATCAGATATCATCTATCTATTACAGTTTTACCAATACCCCATAATACTATAGAAAAGGCGCCACCCTGTAGATTTCAAAGGTCAAAGACAGGCGAAAAGACGATCAGAAGGTAAGAGATAAAAATCAAAAAGAGAGAGACTTGCAGCAGGTGATGGAGGTGGATGTAGTGAATGTGATGAGTCACCCAGACGCAATCACTAAGAAAGAACTTTTAGTGAGAACTGACGTTTTCAGAACGGCAAAGCAACAATAATTTAAAGCATACAACGCGTACGACTTCTAGAATATAATAGTATAATATCCATTTACCTATTAAAATAATATACGGAGAACATCAATCGCTCATTATTGATCGAAAAAAGTAACTCCCCAGTTCGTTGTGAAAATCTCCCAGATGGTCGAAAAAATTTTACTGCGCAAGTTTACTGCGTACCACGTGCTATCAATTATCTGGTTTTAACCCAAAATCAGTTGTTCAGTTACATGGAAAATGTGTCTTTGGAATTTTCAAAATTTCAATTATTGGGAATATGGTAAAAAAGCATTTTTTTTTGATCACGTCGATCCGACTGATGCTTTAAGTGGGTACATTTACACACTTATTATATTGGGTCATTACCCAATATAATAGAGAACTTGATGCACTTCTAGCCCGCTGAAACATAATTTTGAAAGGATTTTTCAGTTTTTGGGCTTTAAGAGTCTCACATAGAATATTCAATTGTTTACAATATGGTCAAGCAGCATTTTTCTACCATGTCCATCCGACTCTTGGACTAAGCTTGCCCCCGAAAAAAGACACTTCTTAGCGGATCAATAATATCATTTGAAAGAGAATTTGATTGACTTTCAGAGTGCGGAAACGGAATTTTTGAAAGGATTTTTAGTTTTTTCTACTGATCTGTTATTAGTAGATAACTGGGAGTTCTATAAAGAAAGAACGTTAAGCCCTCAAAGTGAAGCAGAAACCGCCGACGATCGATCTGTGTATTTACTTCAAATATTAACTGCACGTGTGCGAGAATTTCTAAACATCAGATTCAAAACGTTACACATTTTTCAGCTAGTACGTGGAGCGTAGTAAAATCTTTTCGACAATGTGTGAGATTTTCATAGCCAACTGGAGACTTATTTTTGATCATCAATACACTTCTTTGTTAAGTTAGAAGTGGTGTGTTCTTCATTTTCCACCAACGTATTAATCGATTAAAGCCTCAACCATTGATGGTAAGTAACCAGTCGCGCTTTTACCTGACAACAAAAAAGCACTGTCCGTACCGTCGTATAAAAACAATAAATACCAATGGAAGTAAAAGAATCTTGTCAAAATATCAATACATCGAGTGTACGTACACATACACATATGGCTCTGTATATTCGATTTGGGAATTGGATCGCCACGATGGCTATTAAAGAAGAAATAAGAAACTATTAAAGGCTTGGACGGACCGTGTTTTAAAAAAATTTAAACCCTTACAGCGGCGTATACATTGCACGTATCCTATATTCCCCAGATAATGGCACCAACGATTAGACTTCTCCCAACTCGAATGCTTTAGCGGATTTAAACGTTTTTAAAACGCGCGTTATCGATAAGTTAAAGGGTAAAAAAAAGCCCTCGTTTCGAGGCGAAAGTGTGAGCAAGCAACAGACCGTTTAGAACTAAATTATTGGTCCAAATATTTACATATAGAATGTAAAAACTTCTTAACTGTGACGTAAATAAATACTTACGACTTAAGAACTTGCCTATAATATACACATATATTCTTTAACTATTAGAAACAGCTTCTAGAGGGTTCACATTTAATATGGTTGACATTTCTTTGGGTCGAGAACAAACGGCCTTAATATGTGGCACTACATCGAGCCTATTCTAAAACAGTTGCAATTCTGGCCAATTGCTCAATTTTTGCCCAAAATTATTGGCACTGAACAATATACGAACACACAAAAAACATTTATACTCGAGAATCGCTAATGCCTTTGTGCAGTTTTATTTCAAGCAAACAAAGTGCTATTTGTTCAAGAGATGCTCCACTAACTTCTAAAGAACATTTCTTATTACACATAAATTTACATTCTTAAAATGTTTACGTATCACTAAAGTTTCATGGCTAAAATCCAGATTTTGTGAAGAAAAGTCAGTCTAAGATAGTATTTTTGCGCCAAATAGTAACTTATTTACAGAGAGATAAAAAAATGGTCTAAATATGTGGAGGTGTGCAATAGAGATATAGTAGTTTTATAACCCTGTTCCTGGCTTATTAGTATATATATTTTTATAACAAACAAGCTAATTTTGGTTGCCTAATGTGATGCTTTTTCACGCTACGAATAGGTTAAGTTGACTAGCATTGGCTACCAAAGAGTCTATACTAAACATTAAACGGTTCTCTACATTTATATTATAATACCTTATCTATACATAATACTTCATAGCTTGTTCTTTTGCTGCCAATATACTCTGTTGATACAACAGACATTAATAAAAACGAAGAAAAAAATATTTGACACACGTCTTAAGAGAATTTACAAATTGACGCAACGCTTCTATGACCCTGTATAAAAACTCGTTGCCGTTATGATACGACTCAAATATTCACCTTTTTCCAATTGTTAGCGGCTCAATCAATAAATCCCCGTTTATAACTAATATTACAGTAAATAAATGCACTCATATGGAATTGATTGTTCTAGATCTAAAACTAGTGATACACCTACAAGGTTTTAATGGTAGGAATGTCACTAATACTGCAGTGTTGCTCAAAAGTGCTCTTAACTTCATATATATACTTCGAAGCAGCTCTGCAAGGGAGGGGGGGGGGGGGGGGAAGACAAATATATAAATGCACAAAATAATAAATACTAACGATTAAAATGGAGTTGTAGTGATCACTCGCTGTAATAGTCCGTAGAGCAGGTGACCTTATAGCACTAAATCAAATTTAAAAACAATAGCACCACACAAAAAAGGATGTTTTGAGCTCTTCGCGGAGCTTAATAGATACGAGCACCCTTATTTCTCGCTCACCACCAACTTAGAACAAGAGGTGAGTTATATTACGTGCTACCATTGGAAATTCAGGTAAAAAAATCATAGAAAACAACCACTCAAAGCTCATCGTCCGGATCCCGTAATAGTGGTACCGCTGAAAAAACAAAAAATCAATAAAATTTCAACAGCCAAATGGAGAAATCCAAGCAAAGGACAACACAACAGAGCTGAAAAGAGGGGCACAATCAAAGAAAGCCAGTTCGGTGTGTTAAATACCGGTTGGCTGGAAGATATTAACAGTAGCAGGACAGCTGAGACTGAAAAGGAGGAACACTGCAAACACAGTTAGGAACATTCATAACAACAAATTTCGATGCTATTACTTGAGAACATCAATAAGCTCCCAAATTGAAGACGAAGGTAACAACACACTTAATTGACGTCGTTAATAAACACATAACAAAGAAGGTTATTCATCACTCAGACACGGCAAGACTTATTAGCAGGTGGCTTAAGCGAATTTCAAATCACGGCGCCCTCAGATTCCATACCTTCAGGAGGCACCCGTTCCAAGTCGTTGTTCTTATCCCCATGTATGTCTTTGGAAGTAGAAGGTCGCTCGCCGTCTTTCTCTATCGTTACCATGGCGCTGGCGGGAAAACCATCGGGAGATCTTGAGTAACTCGTTTGCGGATCAGAGCAATTGGACAGTTTCCCAGAACAATTCGAGGTCGACGAACGGTTCTTCGCGATCCCATTTGCCAGGGCGTACATGTCCGCAGTAAAGTTATCGGTTTCGGCGCAGATCGTTTGAACACATAGGTGCAGCTTCATAAAGTCGTCCACAGACTGCCACACGCCCGGCCGCTTGTTGTGGTAGAGCTTCGAGTACATGTAAATGTCAACTTTTTGCTCGTAGGACAGGTGCTTTTTCAATGTGACTAGTGCGCAAAACGTCGCTGCTTCGGTACCTCCCAACCTGAAATTAACAGAGAACGCTCAAATATGTTAATTATATTTTTAGCAAGCAAGGGCCGTAAGCCCAGAAATGAATAGGCTTTCTTATTATTTACCCACGAATATCATAAAAATATAAGCTTAGGAGTAGTTTGGTGTATTCTTTTTGTTAGGTGAGGTGTAGTTGATAAGTCACTTGTCACTCGGGTTGATACGAAAGACAGGAGTGACATTGCGCGCCAATATGCATGGCATTCAGGGTACAACTTTAGTTTTTTTTGGAGTTTTTGAGTAAGAGCACATTGAGTGGAATAAATGGCAGTTCGATTTTCGATTCGACTTTCCTTTATTCCTAAAATGCGTGAGAAGTCAAACATTACACTTGGGAATATTTTAAGCTTTCTCTGCATAGTAGTGAAATATGGCTTTTACATTACTGATCAGTTATTCTGCACGTATGTAGATTTCTCTACTTTGCACCCAAAGCGAAACTTAATCGCCTTTTTCTAACGATTTTTCTTCCAAATGTGGATGTAGCTTTTGTTCCTGTTCAACAAAATTATAATTTATTTTATAAGAGTGGCAACACTTGCAACAGTGGCAACCCTGTTTTTAATGTTTAGAGGTTGGCTACCATTTTTTTAGTTCTGTAAGATTGAGTCGAGATAACCTAAATTTTGAGTTGGATGAATACAGAGTGATCTTTTGTGAAACGTGGTCATAAAGTTTCAAATAAATACAGTCAAGTAACTAAAGTGGATCTCTATTATTTTTTCGCCATATCCACGGGATTAATTCTACAGTTCCATTTAATATGAATTACTTGAAGCTTTTTTTCTGGGTTATTTATAAATCGCTGGAAAAAGTCGTAAGTCGGTTGTTTAATTGAAAAAAATAGCTATTTATGATGTCTCAATAATTGTGAAACTTGAAGCGCCGTTGCAAAATATGTACAAAAAAGTAAAAGGGTCAGTAAATAAGAGAAATAGCGCACTTACCTATCGACAACGCAAATCGGCCCCTGATCCTCTTTCTGCATTCCGATAACGCAATTAGGCAGATCGTACATGTTCTTCACGCTCGCGACCTCTTGATGCGGCCAATTTAAACTCTGCACGAATTTAGTCCGGATCTCGAAGTCATCCTGCACCGATTTGAGCAAGAACTCCCTTATCACGAAGGACGTGGCCTTGGTGACGTTTATTTGGCTGCAAGTGAACACGTCCGTCTTGATGATCTCGTCGTTTTCCGGCCAGAAAACTTCAAATTCCTCGCCATCTACCACGCTGAGCATGACCACCAGTTGGCAGCTGTGGTCGTAGCACATCTTCCAGAAGTCCTCTTTGGCCAAAGGGTGTTGAGTTATGATGAATTCCCTGAGGCTGTGAAACCCTGGGAGCCAACTGGCGTTGATGTAGTCTGAACCGTCTTCGCCGGGACGGGGAGTGAGATGTACCCTGGCGCTTTCAATAGGAATCAGAACCGCAGATCTGTTTTTCTTTTGGTTTACGGGTTTGTTGGCCGAGACCAGATTGAAGTCGCGAGGCTTGAATTTTATAACTTGCTGCAAAAATAGAAACAACATTTGAGATGATTAGATGTTGATAAAGCGAAGACAGACGGCCTCGCAAAAATTAAATATATTGCGATGGAAATATTGGGAGTTGGAAGTCACAATGTAATAATTTGTTGAGTCTTCCACTAACCTGAAACAGATGGTCCAAAGGCTTCCACGAGTTCTCCTCCTCTGTCCTGCAATCGGGATTCTGCAACACCTCAATGTACCGGGAAAACTGATCTCGTGTAATGTCGGTGTCCCCGGATTCTATGGCTTCGATGAGAGCGTCATGCACGAAAATGTACTGCTCCTCAGTTTGGACCAGGAAGTTCCTTTGAGCTCTTATGTGCTTCAAGAACCCGTAAATGTTCACCTCCCCCCTGGCCTTGATTTGCTTCAGCATTGCGTCTAAAACTATGTAGGTCCCGGTCCTCCCAACTCCCGCACTGAAAATCCGCTGATGTGAATTCTCGTTAAATTTAGTTGGAACACAATTACCTGCAGTGGACAACTATAGGCCCGCTGTCCGCAGGATTAGCGGCGGATGACGTTTTTACAAAACTGAGCACTGGTAGGGGATGGTCCGGTGTACCATGATCTGGCCAGTTCGTATAGTGGTACTGATAGACAGTTTTCTCCACCATAGACGCGTCTTTTGCCCTCTTAATCTGTAACATAACACGAGTCTAAGACTTTGCTCTAAGCTACCGAAACTACATCATATTTACATTTCCAGGGATGCTTACCCTGGTATGTCGTATGACCAAGGTTCTAACAGTATAAGTGGCCATAACATCCTCCTTCACTAGCTTCACCTGGATAAAACCATACACCTCGGACCCTTCTTTAGGCCAATACATATCACATTTGCGCTGCATACATGACAAAATCGTTATTTCACATACCAATGAAGTAATTTCAATTCCTTACCCTCCCTCGCTCGACTAAATTGGTAATCATCACAATAATGGTAACTCTTTGTTCCCAGATCATCCGCCAGAAGCAGTCGAATGTGGAAGGCAAAGGTCCCTGAGTCCCGATGTAACGCTTACTGACCAAAAATCCATCTATGTAGTTCGCGTTTATATAGGTTGACACCTTTTGCCCAGGCATGGGAAGCAGTTGAACACGAGAATGGTCGTCTTGAAAAGAAATTATTTTACTAAAAGATATTTTTCTGTTTTCACTAAAAGATGTGTTAGAAGTATGGGAGTGAATAATTTATTGAGATAGGCCAGATGAATGGGTAATAGTGACCTCCTCTAGACCAGAGATCATTTTAAAACTGGAATAATGATCTTAACAATATTATTTTCTCTTTCCAAACCCGTTGTCATAGTCTGTTGAAAGCCTACGAAAATTTACCCCAATATGCCCAAATTTAATTTAAATCAAACTAACCCCAAAAGAAAAATAAAAAAAAATGGTCCTAGTACCTAAAAATCGACCATCGAAGGGGTCTATCTGCAAGAGGACATCAAGAAGAGCAACCCCACCCCTCCTTTTTCGTGGTTATGATCGAAATGGGACGTTTCGAACAAAATTTTTTTGAAAATGACCAAAGGGGGAATTTTTTCTTATCTCTCTCTATTTCGATTACGACTTTTTTCTCAATTCTCAACTTTGATCGCTTGTAACTTGAGAACGCCTCGACCGATTGGAGTAAATCCAACTGTTTTTTCTTCTTCCCGATGTCATTTTTCACCTCCCGCCGCTGGAAGTTGCGTAGGTGCAACATTCTTCGGTGGTCGATTTTTAGGCACTTTTAGAATCGCGTTCTTTGACCATTTTTAAAAAAACCTCTTTAGAGGTTAATTTCATTCGGATTAGTTTGTTACGTTCTTAGGGGATTGCAAACGTGCCATTCCGATTAAAAACAGCAAAAAAATTTTCCCGGATTTTTTTTTGAAAATGTCCAAAGAGTGGGTATTACCACAGTATAAAGAATAATACATTATATCAGTAACGTCAGTCGGTCGAAAAATTGAAACTCCCCTCCCCTTGCCCCCCTTGCAACCAGTTCTGGCCGGTTTTGGCAATGCTTTGGCAGTGCATCGCATGTGTTTGTCCCCTCATAACTACGCGAGAAAATTGCCGGGCGCGGCACGCTTTAGTTTTGGAAATATCAAAAGTGGCGACACGAACTGACGATACTGATATAATGTATTATTCTTTATACTGTGGCATTACGTCTTTTTTCTCAATTCTCAACTTTGACCCCCTGTAACTTGAGAACGCCTCCACCGATTGGAGTGAATCCAACTGTTTTTTTCTTCTTCTTGATGTCCTCTTTCACCTCCCGCCACCGGAAGTTGTATAGGTGCAATATTTTCGGAGATAGACCCATTTGGTGGTCAAATTGTAGGTACTTTTAGAATCGCGTTTTTTGACAAAAACCTCTTTAGAGGTTAATTTCATTCGAATTGAGTTTGTTACGTTCTTAGGGGACTCCAAACGTGCCATTCCGATCAAAAACAGCAAAAAAAAGGGTACCCCCATCCTTTTTTCCGACGTTTTAAAATTTAGAAATGTTTCTTTCGCCTTAATGATCGGAATGGGACGTTTGCAATCCCCTAAGAACACAACAAACATAATTTGCATGAAATTAGCTCTAAAAGTAGATTTTGTTGATGGGTGGATGGTGACGGACAATTAAAATAGAAATGTGATACTTACAAGCAATAATATTCAGATATCTATTTTTGGGCTTATTATCAGGGTGCTGCGAGTTCTCGGAACTATTTCCCTCGTTAGTCGGATCGTTCTGAATGGAATCGTACTCTTTACTGAATCCAATATCACCGTCTGCGTGCAATTTCGCAACATGCTCCTGGAACCGCCCGACCTCTATAGGACCACTGTAGTCCCGTCTCCTTCCGTCGTCGTTTTCTACGTTTTCCGGGTTCTCCGGCTCGTTCCTCTGGGGCGGTCGGTTGTTCCAGTCTAAAGCTGCGGGCGCGCAATGCGTATTATCCAGGTAATAGTAAGGTGGTTGGAGATATCGCCTACAAATGGAATAACTGTTTAGTGAGGTCAAGCTAAACTTTTTTTCTGTACATAGCTGTCTTACAGTGATTTTTGTTGCAAATCAAATTTTAAATGCCTTTAAAGACCCAGGTTATCATAATAACAAAAACTCACTGAACCTCGGGCAGCATTTAAAGATTGACTTTTGGGTGTTTTGTTGGTTAGAAGACACATATTTTACAAAAAAAAATTGCACAAGGTGGTTCACAATTGAGACAACCACGCATTTTGACCCATCTTGTACATTTTTTTTACATATAAATACAATGAAAACGAAAAGACTATAGTGAAGCCCTCGCATGTTTACTAGAAATGAACATAAGGAGGTTCACTACAGCGACACATAAAAACTGACATAAAGTGATGCATGATGTAAACTGTTGCGTAAAAAAAATGGATTTGTGTTCTAATACTAGGTTTTTGTGTGATCCAATGACCCTACCCTAGTATAACAAACATTATAAACTAAAAACATCTAAATAGACTTAGCCGAACAAAAATGAAACTTTGTTGTTTGTTGTATGCAGTACCTACCCGTGAATTTAAACAGGGTGTTTTCCTTACCCGACCTATAGCCTAAATAATATGCAGGATATTCTTACATGTTTTTCATAAATTAATATGTACAGAATATGTCAATAAATAAATTCATATTTGTCAGTCTTTTCGTTTCCATTTAAAATATGTGTTAGTTATCTCTCTCTCCCACTATACACACACCCATTTTAAATATATAAAAGTCTCTTTTAGATCTAAATAAAGCCTTGAAGAAAATTTGGGTTTTTAGGCAGATTTCGTTTTTAGAAAAAAAAAAATTAGGTAGGTATATACAAAAAAATTAATGATAAAAAGAAAATTAAACGACAATAGGTATGTCGGTTACGTGATCATGATCATGATGATTGACATGGATATTATGGATATCGTTAAAATGAATCTGCGTATCACTCGACATAGTTTGAGTGGCGTTATGGCAATTTTCTTCAGCTGAACACCCTGTATATTGTCTAGCTCTATGGTGGGATTTGCAGAAAGCCCTGCTGTGTGAAAAAAACCTGAGTTAGGTCCGAACCAAATATACACCACTAATACATGTAAACATTAACACTTCCTTTAATATCTCACCATTAGTTTGAAATTATTATATGCAAGGATATTAAAGAAACGCTCATGAAGTTAAGAAATTTCTGAGAACAGACCACAAAATATATCACACCTACCTGAACATTGTTGTTGACCACAACCACATTATGGAGTAAAATGGCTTTGAGCAGATGCGTAGTTGATTTCAATTTAAGATATTAGTCATGGAAAAATCACAACAAATGTAACTGCGATTTAGAACATTCTAAAACGCCTTGAGCCGATTTAAGTTAAGAGCTAATTTTTGCTTCTTGGATGATTTTACACTGTTGCACCTGTTGCCCGTTTACAGAATAATAATTCACCTAGAAAGCTTTGAAATCCATTACAATCTCAGTGAGTCAACAACTGGCTATGACAAAATATAATCACCATTCGTTTCAGTGATTGAATCTTTTGCTTGGAACCCGTCGTTTATTAGCTATAAATTCTTTGTTTATCAGTTATGATTGTTATGAATGACCTTCCACATAAAGCCTAGAAGAATGTTTTTGTTTAAAAATGCAGGCAAAGAAATTACATAAGGACAAGTATGGCCTCTAAACCATCGATTTAAAAAACAAAAATGTATTAATAATTTTAATGCATTATGCACAAGCACCGCTACATAATTGAATAGTCATATCTCGTTTATTATTTGACACTGCACAAGGTCGACTTGCTAGTAAATAAACATTTTTTACGTCTTAAAATAATGTCCATATTAAGAACCCACAATATCAAAGATCGGTGGAAAAGGAAGTTAAAGGTCTAGTGGTCATTAGCTAGATTTTAATACAAGAAAATCATTGTTTCCTCTCAAGCGAACAAAGAACCCTACGTCCGTGCTTATGGTGCATAAACTAGGTTCCATTGTGAGTCACTGGCGTGAAAAATAATTATGCAGTCATTACCGAAGCCTGGTTTTTGGGTAAAATGCATTCTTTCACTATGACACGAACTCGGTTTTAATTGTTGATGCAACGTATTTTTCAACAGAGTAGACAATGTATTTGACCTTGGCGCTAATTACTTAATCTGCCAGAATGAGAACAAACCATGAAGGTAGAGGACACATAATTGAGACTTAAAAAAATTAATAAAACTGGTACATACAGACTTTGAGTTCTTGTTGAAATTCTCAAAGAAACGTTGGTAAATAAGTCATGACAATAACAGTTAGAATAGTTTTTTATTAGCAAAAACATTTTTTTGTAGCTAACATACCTTTTTTGTCATTAAAAAAATTTTAAGTCGTAAGCATCGTACAAAGTTTTGTTTTCGTAGAATATTCAATATAGGAAAAGGAAAGCCAAATGGACTTGAATACCAAAAGATTAGTTAAAGCAAATAAATTAAGCGCTTACCGAAAGGAAATTTTGATTGTTGTGGTCCTTGATGGATTACTAACAAGGCAAATAATATACTTAGGATTCTTTTTGACAGCCAACTTCTTGGTGATTTCCTAAAGTTTAGCATAAAATAAATACCTAAATTAAGTATAAATATGATATTGAGCTAAAAATGCTCCAATAAGGGTTCATTGGGAAGATAAGTTACAGGCAAATCACCTGAACGTTTATTTTGTTACAAAACAAACACATAAATCTGTGGTAGAGAAATCCAAGTTAAATCGTGAATTGGCAGAAAAAAAAAAAACACAGCACAAACTGGACATGTCCAAAAGACTTCGGATCGGAAGACTCTGCCAGGCAATAAAGCAAAGTTCAAGATTCTAGATCAAAGCGTCGGTTCCGCGGTTCAGGCCTCCTCAAAAAACTAGGGTTAAATTGAATGTTGACAGATGTAATTTTTATTACCGTCCGTGGATGTTAAAAATTCTTGCATAAACTTAAAAATAGTAATAGTAATTATGATTTAACAAATTTAATATATCGTCAGATGCATCGACAAGTTGGGAACATAGAAGTTTCAAAGAATTTGTCAAATCTCGCGCACGCGCAGTTGATCTCTTTCGAGTAAGCTAGTAAAGCTAAAAAGAAATTAGTCAAAAATGATATATTTTCCACCCATGCGCATTATGAAATTTTTTTATTTATTTCGTTTTGCTTAATTATGGTGAGATTTTATTTATATTATTAATGAAAATGCTGGTTTCAATTGGTTTGTAGCCTTCTAATGAGACATATGACCAATAACATGATGGCGAACAAAATGGCGTTAGTGGCCACCTTTTTATACATCAACAAATTTAAATGTTTTTGTTTACATTTAAATAAATACCTATCTCCAAACTGTAATAATACTACCCTGCAGTGTTAGCTATTGGATGTTAATTGTTCCATTTAAATTAGTTTCTTTCACTTGAGTAGGTCAATAACCAGCTAGAAGTTTTGTGAAGATAATAAGATATATTTTATTGTTTTTAATCCCAAAGCTTTCTTGTGACCTTTCCCAACCATTTTTCTCTCTCTTTTTTAATAAGAAACTTCATCAAACCTCCTCTATAAGATTTCAAATTGTATCACTTTAAAAGCACTTTTGTGATCTGCCTCGCTGGATTTGGCTTGCCCATTTTGTCACAAGAACAAACTAGCTTCGCCAGATCCATCAAATAGATTTAAAAAATGTATTAAAGTTAGACCATTAGAAACGATTTGACTCACTTCCAGACCAAGTATCCACCTCCTCCAAGAAGCAGCACTCCAATAGCACACAAAAATCCAGCCAAAACTCCAGCCCATAATTCGGTAAAGGGTTCAGTAGGAATGTAGCAGCCTTCAGTTACGTACACTGGTACAAGCCTGGATTTATCTCCAGTTACCAGATGGCCAGTACGATTGCTCCTTGATGCTGCGTAAACTTGAACATCGTAGTGCACTCTGGGTGTAACATTGCGGAAAATATACTGAAATAAAATTCAGTCAATAAGTGTAAAGAAAAGGGTTGAAGAACAGGCTTACCGCCATAGATAAGAATCCCTTCTCAGTAGATATGTCAATGTCATCATA
The DNA here is from genome assembly GCA_951812265.1 of Taphrorychus bicolor. Taxonomy (NCBI): domain Eukaryota; kingdom Metazoa; phylum Arthropoda; class Insecta; order Coleoptera; family Curculionidae; genus Taphrorychus; species Taphrorychus bicolor. The sequence goes on from OX638307.1 coordinate 31,161,296, forward strand.
AGGTAGCCCATTATCATAAACTTTGATGTAGTATTTATCTACAGTGCCAGGAAATCTTTCAGGTCTAGTTATGTTAACCATGATCGAGTTGTTGTATTCACAAGAGACATTGGTGAGTATTGGAGCGCTGGGACCCAAAATGTCAGTGCGACTGTAGATTGGTGCTGACTCATTGCCCTCAAATTTCTTTGAAAATGCCTTTACTTTGATTGAATATTGAGTATCTGGTTCTGCATAATAAATAGAATGTATCATATAAGAACTACAACAGAAACATGCTAAAACTTACTTAGATCACTTAAAACATAAGTCTTGAGCAAATCTGATGGGCTTGTTCTGTCAGCTTGAATGTCAGTAATATTGTCATGGGTGTAGAAAATTCTGTACCCCTTAAGCTCTCCATTAGGTTTCTCTGGTATGGCCCATCGCAGAGTGAGGGAAGTGTCTGTGGCATTTATAACAGTCAAGTTTCTGGGGCTGCTTGGAGCTGAAATATCAATATTGGAAGTGTCAATGGCCTGTGTACTTTTTATGGTGAACACATCGGTGATAATTTGAGGGGTAGTTGGCTCAAATATAGTAGACGCTTCAATAAAAACCGCACTACAAAATATAACTGGAATATAAACAAAAGCATGGCCCATCCTAAACGAGACGGTTTTCCAGGCCTCAGATCTAGTTTAAATGGGTTTTCCTATTGCCGTGTGTAGCAACATGACTCCCAATTAATTCCTCGCACTAGTAACGACCAGATCGAGCCCAATTACGTTAAAAACAGCAATTTAACGGCAATGTGTTTACTAGTTTATTTTGCGAGCCGAACACCACCCAGCATCGACTACATTAGGATAAGACAGAAGGGGAGTGGGGAGATAAACGCCATTTCGCTTGTCAGTTTGTTTGGGCAGTCCAGCGTTGCCATACCCGAGGGTATATAGTGAAACTCAAGGAATTAGTTCATGATTCTTATTATTCAAATAAATGTGCACTACATAAGTACATCATAAGAATAGATTTATGTGTTGTTTAATGTCCGTTATTAGTAATGTTTTTGTTTAAGCTGGATAACTGAATAAATTTTGATAAAAGTCGTGATAGGGTGTTTCCTGTTTTTAAATATATATATTTTTAATCTGGCTACGGACCAAACGACCGCACAAAAATGGTCTCAGCGAGCACAGCTCAGACAGCATTACCTAAATATAACAGCCGTGACATCTCTAAGGCCGTTTTTAAATCGAGGGCTTAAAGGGGTCAATATTCTCGGCGGCCATTAAAGAGGTCGCAACTCCGCCAAATTCGGCACGGCCGGCGCATACTCGTTTCGTTTTGTCATACCGCCTGCCGGTTCAATTTCCTTGCAGCGTTGCCAGAGTTTCCTCAATTTTGTTCCAACTACTGACGATTTTTTTTTTCAGTTTGGAGTTTTCACTCTTAAATGACCAGCCCAACATGAGCAAAAAAAGACAGTGTAAAATGGATCAATTGGATGCCAAAAACGTTAAGCAAGAACTAAACAATGCGGATTGTATTAAGGCATGGTGCCAGGTGGAACCCTAAGAAAATGTAAAACGTGGCAACGTGGCAGTGAAGAAGATGGTTTGATTGTTTTTTTCTAAAGGGGCGACAGGGTCGTACTCGCCTATTTATGACAATGTCAGATTGCATTAGGTATACGAGATTTATCAACTTTACTTTTTAAAATAATAATTTGAGAACATAGTCTGTTTTTTATGACTTCTAAAATTAATGATATATCTATCACATGTTGAAAAAAAAAATCGAATCTCTCTTTACAGATCGCTGTCTTCATAACTCTTGTTCTGTCTTACTCATTACCTAGATAAAGTTTCGAAGTTATAAGAAGCAAACATTTTACTATTTTAGAAAAATAGGTAGGAAATGTATGTATGTATATGAGTTAGACAGCGAAAAACGTAGAAATGTGGCAGTATAAAGAAGATGGTTTGATTGCTTTTATTTTCTGAAGGGGCGACAGAGCAGTACTCGCCTATCTACGACCATGTTAGATTATATTACATGAGCTTTCATTAATTTTAATTTTTAAAATAAATGTAAACATAGCTTTTTTCTTTGAGTTTGGCTTCCGTTTGTTAAAAACAATGACTTATCACGTGTTAAATAATAAACAAATCTATCCATCTCTCTTTTACGGACAACTGTCTCATAAGTCTTGCTTTGTTTTACTCATTAAGATGAATAGTAAACACTAGATAAAGTTTTTAAGCCATAAGAAGGAAACATTTTATTATTTTAGAAAAATAGGTAGGAGTATGTACCGTGCGTTCATTTAAAAAAAAACCTCAAGCAGCCATGAACGCCGAAAATGTCATAAAATGTTTCTGTGTCGATTTATCCTTCTGTGTCGTTGTCTCTGTTTTAAATCCTCTTCATGGCGTTTTTGGGTGCTTATGAGTAGGATTATTGATTCGAACCTGTTTCATGTAACCATATTCAAGTTTTCTATTTTAGATTTTATGGACATTGCGCAGGTGCTTTTCTTAAACAAAACGCATGAATGTACAACATTAGCAAAATATACTTAGCAAAACAGAAATGTCTTTTTTCCACTACTACCTTTAATCCGGACCGTTAAAGGCCAGCAGAATGACTGTAAAGTAGGTTTTCCCCTTTTGCTTATAAAACAATTGAACAAGCGGTCTATAATGACAACGTTATTGTCGATTATCTCCCTAGGGAAATAAAGCTGTCAGTTGTCAGGAGCATTAAGCGCCGTGATATCGTCATATGGCGATTTTGTTTATCGGTTGCCACGGTAACGATGCTTCCATATGGATTGAAGACGCGCCTGTTCTTAGTAATAAAATATGCGGAGCGCTATCTTACTAATTTAGGCAACTTTATGTTGTAGATGTATCGAGTCTAGTGGTGGAAAAAATCGTATATACACCGCGGTTGTGAACTACTTATGACCCTCACGTCTTACATCCCTCAGCGCTACGCGCTTCGGTATTTAAACTTGACGTTCGAGTCATAATAATGTACTTCACAACCTTAGTATATAATATACTATTATGGAGTGTACCTACATGTTTTTATAGTATATTATGTACTAAGGTTGCGAAATACATTATTATGACCCGAACGTCAAGTTTAAATCTAAGACGTGAGGGTCATAAGTAGTTGACAACTGCGGTGTATACACGATTTTCTCCACTACTAGACTCGATTAATCTCCAACAGAAAATTGCCTAAATTAGTAAGATAGCGCTTCGCATATTTTATTACTAAGAACAGGCGGAATATGGAGGCTTCGTTACTGTGGCAACCGATAAATGCGCCTGACAACTGACAGGCCATAACGTTGTCATTGTAGACCGCTTATGTTCAATTGTTTTATAAGCAAAACGAGAAAACCTACTTCACAGTCATTCTGCTGACCTCTAGCGGTCCGTATTAAAGCTAGTAGTGGAAAAATGTCCTTCTAAACTCCACTTTGATTTCTGAGCCGCAGTTCGAATGGATATATTAAGTTTGCAACATTGGAAAGTCAGCTAGAACGCCCACATAATATAGTATAAAATTTTCACGAATCCTAAATTGAAAAGTGACGTATGCGAATGGGGTCGAGACTGGGAAAACATTTCTTTCAACTTTCAACTTCGTGGTTGTTTAAGCACAGACACAATTTATTTTAAATTTTTAAGCAGGCAAACACGCGGTAGGTGGGTGCTTTATTCTTTGCTTAGCATTTTCTCATCCATTTATATTTCCAGGGCCATCCTTAAAGTTGAGAGATCGTTCTTATTGTTTGTACATAATTAAAAAAAATATATAGAGACATCTTTATTAATAATAGACGTGGCATATGAAATTATTTTTATATATAGTGGCCGTCTTTTTTGGCAAACCTAATTATCTTCCCCAAAACTTTTAATAACCTTATTTCTTTTGTTTTCTAACTTCGCTGCCAGAGGAGCTGATTTCAAGTTGTCACCACCGCCAAAACTTAAATTATCGATCCCCTTGTGCTTTGTTCTTTCATTCCTATTCCCCGTTGTTGTAATAGTAAAACTTTCCCGCTTTTTCATCGCATAGTTTACGAGAATATGATATATTGATGTATAATGCATGATGTACGATAAGATTTTCTTGCAGTTGCTGAAAAGAAAATCAATTTAAAGAGTTCAAAAAGGTCATGACACCGCCGTAAAAAAATTAACAGCAATCTAGCAATGCCGACCCTTTTATTGATTTTTGTTAAGTTTTCCTTTTGGCATTTTAGGGTGCTGGCGCTAGAGGGCTCCACAGCCCTGGAAAATCTGTCTAACGCGAAAGTCTTCAGCCACTAAGTTTAATAAGACCGCGGAATGCTTTTTTACTGTGGCAAATAAGAAATTTTGATCGAATTTTCGCATCAGCGAAGCTCCTGATTAGATATGAAAATATTTTGAAAAATAATGAGAAAAACGTTACATAGGCTCTACCTGAGTCTTTCTAATTAAAACTTTTCTTTGAAGTAACTGGACTTTGATTTTAGTGTGGAAAAAAATCCACTAAGTTGATGTCAGCTACGTAAGATCGTTTTAAGGTATAAAATCAGAAATTCCATCTTTCTTCTTTGTAGACTATTTAGGTACAAAAAAGGCTCCTTCGTGCAACAGGTCGATTGATTTCACCTGCTATCTCTAAAGGAAAGTTCATGATTTAGGTATCTGTTTTATTCAAACTTCCCGCGAATTGTTTTACAAACGAACGTTACATTATGAGTAGTTCCGAAACACTCACCAAAGATATCGGTAGTGTTTACGGTTTTGAAATTTATGGTAATTCGATTGTGTTTGAACATAATTATCACAAACACTTCCCGTCATCGAGATCCGCCTTCGGAAATTCGGTATAATGATTAGAGAAAGTGGATTTTGGGTCTTGCCAAGTTTATGTAGAGCTAAAACTTATTTAATTAATTACAAGTTTTACTAACCTCTGTTGGAAGTTCACAAAGCGGACGCTTCCAAGCTCAAAAGAACTTCGACCGTGGTTAAACTCCTCCATACTTAAGATTTAGGCAATTTAGGTGGAAAAACTATTTATTTGTCTTCCCGCGTCGGGGGCTATTTCTAAAGCTTATTCACCAGACCTTTTAGAAAACGGATTATTTTCTCCCTGGGTCGTCTCTGATGCTTCCAAATTTTATAAGCTCCAAATGAATATAGATTTTCAGCTTTATTTTACTGTTTTTAAAACTCATTAGTTATAATTGACTGGCGGAATAAATGTACACGCTCTCTGGAATAATAGTATTTATTCACCCTTTAGCTTATAATTACCTCAATATTTATTTAAACAGTTATATTATAAAATAAAGCAGCATCTATTATGCCAACTTTGTTTTTGTCCTCGCAGCTGGTTATTTATATAAAAACATTATTTTCAATTTCTGATTTTCTCGATTTGCACAAGGCTTTTGATTGTAGCCGAAATGGGTGCTAAGAGACTGAATGATTTCTGCTAGATGGGTTGTCTTACAGTACCTTGCTCATTGTTACATTTCCATTACGTGCCTTGTCGAGACTTCACTTAGTCCTTCGATTTCATTTCATTCACTGGTTCTCGAAAGGACTTGTTGGTTGCCTGCTGATACCCACTAAAATGTACCTTGTGTTAATTTACCAATCTTGAATTCACTGCTTCTGGGTTTACTAGTAGATTTTGTGATTAAAATTTACCTCCTTTGCCTTGTTATGGATCCAATTTTGTCATTTTTCAGCTAGAGCATCCTGCTTATTGAGGATTATCCACCATTCCTGATTATCGGGGATAAACGAGAACCGGAAACCGTCGCCTCCGTTCTCGAAAGTACGAGAGAGCTTTTAACTTAATATCAATAGTTGTCTTCCTTTCTCTTTTATTGAAATCTAAATCCTATGCCTTCCACATGCATAACAGCGGGTTAAACAATTTTCCTTCTTACGGTTTTTTTTCACCGTCTCCTAATACAAGTTTATAATTGCTGGTTATGCCATAAATGTGGTGACACTCGACAAGTCTGTTGGGGTCCCAAGCCTGTTCACCAGTACCCGTACGACTTAGGTTAAGCTAACACCGTCTATTGACCAAAATACATATAACAAGTTGGTCAGCAAAAATCTTGAGTCGGTTTGTTTATGGTGTGCTTTTGTCACACATGCGCGTCATTTTTTTGTTTTTTTTGGACTACGCGCGCGGGGCGCCCATAATTTAGGAAATCCGAACGCTGTGGGCAGAGGGATATTAACAAAGAACCTGAAGATACCTAAAAGTAACTGAAATGTCGAAACGTTTATATATAATAATACTTTACTTCATATTCGCAAACATAACAGCTTTTGAAAAATCGTAAAAAACGTGCTAAAATTTATAAAAAGATATAAAATGGTACCACGAGTACCCATATCAAGGTTCCCATTTATGACATATTGTTTGTGAGTATGAAACGAATCTACAATTGAAATTTCCGTTTTATAGCTTTGATTGTTCCTAACTGTTTATAAAAAGGGAATAAAACCTACAAAAAAATATTGATAAACAAAAAAGCTAAAGTTAAATGTTGCAGCATTATTTGGGACACCGTATACTATTTAAAACATAAATCAACATTCTATTTATTATAAAAGTAATGGAATTTTCGCAATAAATTAACTGTTATCAATTTACACGAAAAAATCCTAAAATTCTAGGTTACAACACTTTTTTGGGACACTCTATACTATCCAAAACGTAAATATATGCCCTATTTATCATACGACTACTAGAACCTACGAATAAAATCGATTACTATTGATTTATAAGGGAATTGTCGATATTTCTATATTAAGCCTATGAGCCAACTGGCCCAAAAACCTAAATTTTTAGATAAAAATCGTGAATTTCAGCCTTCAACAGCTTATATCGCGTTTTAATGAGGATTTATCCCAAAAGCTATAAGAGGAGCCAAAAAGGTAGAATAATTTTAGTGTTTTTTAACAATTTGTGGATAAAATGGCGAAGGAATTATTTGGCATTAAATACTCATAAATATCAACACCAGACTCCTTGCATAATTATAAAATTGCTTTCATTGCTAAGTTTTAATAAAGCTTTCATCGCCTATATCTAACATCTTATTCTGCTTAGCCTACGTACTTAATAATCCATCCTTTCTATGTAAAATCCACACTGCTTATGGAAATTTTCTGCATTATTAGCATATATTAGCTTCTTGCATCATTTTTTGAGCCACCCTATACTATCTAAAACAGAAATCAACGTTTTATTCATTATAAAACGACTAGAAGTAACAAATAAAATCGATTACTATAGATTTAAATGACACATATAGAAAATTCTATGTTAAACATATGGGGCTCTCAAACCGGCCCAAAAAACTAAATTTTGAGATAAAAGTCGTGCATTGCTGCCTTTAACAGCTAATATCTCGTTTCGATGACGTTTGTAATGTATAAGAAGAGCTAAGGAAGAGAAAGAATTTTTTCATTTTCGCAGCTCTGTCTAGAACAGTAACTGAGCACGGGTGGCCCAAAAATAAGGTAAACATTTTGCACTTTTTTTTTAATTTTCTCAAAAACCGTGAAAGCTAACTTCTTTCTGATACATGCATCTGATAGCCCTTATAATGACCTCTTCATACATCATATTAACCGGCATATCGAAAAACCTTACCGTTTCCAAGATAAACAGAAAAATGTAAAAATTTAAAAATTTTCAAAGGGTGTCGTGAAAATTTTCAGCCAAAATCGATTGTCATATATTTTATCAAAAATAGTCTCATATGAAAGAGGCGACAAAAATATGTAAAAAAATTGCAATTCTGGAATTTTCAGTAATTTCCTTCCTTTTCAAAATGGCTCCAAAAACGTAATTTTTCCACTTTTTATCGACATTTTAATACTTATATCTATATAATTCAAAAACTAAACATGGTATAACGATGCTATTGACACCTATGAATAGAGCATTCTCGACCACAAAATACCTCCTTAATTTGTCGTTCAAAGTTTTTAATTTAGTTGACGTAATGTTCGATCAAATAAAAATATTAGGTAATTTTTACAAAATTTTAATAGTTTTTCACTTCCCAGGAGACTGTTATTAAACTTAGCAAAATAGTAATTAACGTTTTGAGCAATATTTGAGCCGACTCACACTTAATTGAGTCATTGTTGTTCTATTGCCGTAAACGGCTTTGCTATAAAATGGCAAATGTCACTCTATCCCTATAAATGATCAATTTAATCAGTCAAATCTTAGAACCTAAAAACGATAAAATCGAACAGTTAGTACCAGTCGAATGGGCTTCGTTAAAGCTATTTTGTCAGTCATATACGAAAAACTGATTGTTTGGGCGTGGCACATATATAAAGCAATATTTGTAATAAAAGAGAATACCCTGATGATGGTTTATGGTAAGCGTAAAGTCGAAACGTACCCGCAGCAAGGTTCTGGACCTCAGAGACCTCTAGCCCGTCCCATAAAGTAGCCACATACCAAATTTGAGCTTTCTAGCTCAAACCGTTCCAGAGATATCGGCTTAAAACCGAAACTTTTCAGGCGGCCATCTTGGATTTTTAGAAATGTCATTTTTAGCGAATTTCACATAAGGGAAGCCTACCATTCGATTTTCAACTTGATATTATCATCGGTTCATAAAACAGCTATAACCTAGCTATGGTCAGCTACATAGCTATGTCAGCTATAGTACCATTCATGGTACTCCCATGGGCACCCAGCATCCAAAGTTGAACCATGTATCATTTTTCTTCTTCTTGTGGTTCCTATCCGTTACGGATGTTGGCAATCAGCATGGCGAGCCTAACCTTGTTTACGGTAATGCGGAAGAGTTCGGTTGATGTTTTTCCGGTCCACTTCCTGAGGTTATGCAGCCAAGATATTCTTCTCCTTCCTGGACCTCTTCTTCCATCGATTTTTCCCTGGATGATTGTCTGGAGTAAGGAGTACCTGGAGTCGTTTCTCATGATGTGGCCCAGATATTGCAGTTTTCGGATCTTGATGGTGTTCATAATTTCTTTTTGTTTATTCATCCTTCTTAGTACCTCTTCATTAGTGATATGTTCGGTCCATGATATCCTCATCATTCTTCGATAGAGTCGCATTTCGAAGGCTTCTATTTTCTTGGATGTGTTTTCATTGAGTGTCCAAGATTCCGTCCCGTATAAGAGGATAGAAAAGATGTAACATCTGAGAAGTCTCATTTTTGTTTCCAGTGTAAGATCATGGCTTCTGAAGAGTTTGCTCATTTTGTTGTAGGCGGCTGTGGCTTTGGCGATTCGTGATTTGATTTCTTGAGTTGCGTCCCAGTTCGCGTTTATACGTGTTCCCAGGTACGTGATGTGTGGTACTCTCTCTATTGGTTGGTTGTTGATGGATAACTGGATGTTGTCGATCTTGTTTTTGCTAATGACCATAATTTTGGTCTTTTGTATGTTTATGTCCAAACCATATTCCTTACTAACTCTTGCTATTTTGTTGATAAGTTGTTGTAGTGCTTGTGGGCTATCTGCGAACACGATGGTGTCGTCCGCGTATCTTATATTACTCAATTTCTTCCCATTTATTGAGATGCCCTCCTCTTCTTCGTCGTCGAGCGCTTCTTTAAAAATCTGCTCGGAGTAGATGTTAAATAGCAGGGGTGAGAGTACACAGCCCTGCCTCACTCCTCGCATTATTTTGACGGCCTCAGTTGTTTCTCCGTCGACTCTTATTGTTGCCGACTGGCCCCAGTACAAGCTACTTATGATATTCAGGTCATTGGTATCGATCCCTGTCTTCTTTAATATTTCCATCATTTTGCCATGTTGAACCCGGTCAAATGCTTTGGCGTAGTCAATTAAACAACAGTAAACGTCAAGGTTAACGTCTCTGCATCTCTGGACAAGGACTTGGACAGCAAAGAGTGCTTCTCTGGTTCCCATCGCATTGACGAACCCGAACTGGTTTCGAGAGATTAGGTTCTCGCATCGATTGTATATTCTTTTATGGATGACTTTGAGAAAGGTTTTCAGCAGGTGGCTCATCAGACTTATCGTTCGATATTCTTCACATCGTTTTGCGCCTTGTTTCTTTGGCAGTGCAATGAACTCTGAGACTAGCCATTCTTGTGGTATTTTACCTGATTTGTAGATGTTGTTGAAAAGTTTGGTGATCTTCTTTAATCCATTTTCGTCTAGAAGTTTCAGGAACTCTGTCTGGATGTTGTCAGGTCCTGCTGCTTTTCCTTCTTTGCTCTGCTCTATAGCTGCCCTCACTTCTGATTCCATTATTTCTGGCCCAATCTGTGCATTACTCCGGGGATCTGGGGGGCTCTCTCTATTATCCTCAAAGAGGTGCTCTACGTACCTAGTCCACATCTTCTTCTTCTCTTCCATGTCTACAATGATGTTTCCATTAGCGTCAACTAGTTTCCCTAAGTTTGTATTCCTTCTTTGTCCAGTGACTTCTTTCACCTTCCGGTGGACGTTAAAGTAGTCATATTTCAACTGCAGTGCCTGTATCTCCTCACAGTTCTCTTTCTGTTCCTTTTCTTTAGCCATTCGTATTTCGTTCCTTATGATGTTGTTTATCCTTTTGTATTCTATGGTGTTATTCTTGTTCAATCTTCTCTCTTCCATTAGGTTTAATATGTAATCTGTCATCCAAGTTTTCTTCCTTACTCTTTGTCCGTTTTCCTTTAGAATAGTGTTCTTAATGTGTTCCACTTTACTTTTCAGGTGATTCAAGTGTTCTTCTACTGAGCTATCTTCTGTTGTTTCTGCCATTGCTGCATTCAGCTCTTTCTCTACACATTCTTTGATCTTCCCGTTTTTCAGCTGTCTTAGGTTAACTTTTAATGGAGCAGCTTTCTTTATCTTCTTCATAACCACTTTGAATCTTCCGATAACTGGCACGTGGTCGGTTCGCATATCTGCTCCCGGGAAGGTTCTCATACTTAAGCAGCTGTTTCTGTACCGCTTGTTGACTAGTACGTAGTCTATTTGATTCCTGACTATTCTCCCAGGTTTATCAAGGGGCGATCTCCATGTGTATAAACGCCTCGGTGGTTGTTTGAACTGTGTGTTGAGGACTACAAGGCCGTGTTCGTCTGTAAATTTTTCGAGCATATCTCCTCTCTCATTCCTCTTTCCCAAACCGAAAGACCCGATGAGCTCGGTTTTTCTCCAGCTCCCAACTTTGCGTTAAAGTCCCCCATGATGATGTTAACTTCTTTTTTGGGTAGCCTCTCGAGTATTTGGGCGACATTCCTGTATAATTCTTCAACTTCCCCTTCATGTTTATCTGCAGTGGGGGCATAAATCTGGATGATGTTTAGATTTACTGGTCGGGCGTTAATCTGTATTAGAAGGACTCTTTCTGAGAATGGGACAAAGTTTATGACACTCTGCGCCATCTCCTTGGTGACAACAATGCCTACCCCATTCAGAAACTTACCATCTTGTGTTCCTGCATAGTACACTCTGTGTTCGTCCACATCCACCGAACCCACTCCCGGCCACCTCATCTCACTAATTCCCATGATATTTACTTTCATTCTTCTCATTTCTTTTGTTGCGTTGTTGATATTTCCAGCTTGTGCCATCGTTTTAACATTCCAAGTACCAATCCTTATCTCCCTGTTCAATCCAAATTTGAACCACGTACCATCAATGGTACCCCAAATATGACGTAATCTACATTCCACCCATATAATACGCTTTGCACAATGTATTTCTTATGGGAAATACACGTGCAAAAGCATGAAAAATTATATGCAAAATTTCGTTAATGGTACCCATAGGTTTGGTACCATAAATAAGGTTTCCACCCATGGCAACTTGCAGTCCATTCCCTAATGAACCATGGTACCAAATTTCAGCTCTCTAAGTTTATTCGTTTCAGAGATATCCCCATTTTTTAATTACCCTGTCTACGGCGGCCATTTTTTTTTCGCCTCCATCTTTTATTTATGACGAAATCAATATTGTCCCATTTAAAAAGCATTGCACAATGTATTTCTTATGGGAAATACACGTGCAAAAGCCTGAAAACTTATATGCAAAATTTCCTTAATGGTACCCATGAGATTGGTACCATAAGTAAGGTTTCGACCCATGGCAACTTGCAGTCCATTCCCTAATGAACCATGGTACCAAATTTCAGTTCTCTAACTTTATTCGTTTCAGAGATTTTCCCATTTTTTATTTACCCTGTCTACGGCGGCCATTTTTTTTTCGCCTCCATCTTTTATTTATGACGAAATCAATATTGTCCCATTTAAAAAGCATTGCGCAATGTATTTCTTATGGAAAAACGGAAGAAATGGCAAAAAAAATATAACTACGCCCATGTCTGCCGAAAAATCGAAAAAATAAATTTTTGCCCGAATTTGTAACCGCCACTGTCTGGGCGAAAACCGCGTGACGTCATCAGCCAAAAATGAATCCCGACATGAAATTTTCAAATCGACCAGTCTTTGTGAAAACGACCTCGAGGACTGGGCATTTTGCCAATAATCTTCCTAGAAATGTCCAAATTTTCCCCGGCTAGACAGTTTTCCACGCTTTTCGGCCGATTTTCCTTAGTCTGAGGCTTTAAAGTTAATGTTTACATTTCGGAAATCTCAGCTGTCAGTTGTAGATGGGCGCGGCCGCCGAATGCTTCCGACACCCCTGTGGTGGACGTCGCTTCGGAACCATTCGGGATTTTCGGCCAAAATTTGAAAAATTTTGCATCGTTCGTTTCGAAATTCAATCAAGACCATTTCGCGACGTCCCAGCTAAAAGTGGTTCCTAAGTCCCAAAAAGAAAACATTCCAACGTATCCCCTGGGATAGAAAACCATTCGATTAGATGCGCGGTCTCCGGACAAATATACCTCAAAGTGGCAATTTGAAATTTAAAGTTTAAAAATTCGTCAAAATTTAAAATTCAAAGCTAGGATCTTGATTTTTAGCACGATCAAGGGTCCATGTGTCTGCTACCTCTCAGAATTATTTCAGGTTAGTGACTACAGGGTGAAATGTGAGAAAAGTACACCAAAATTGGCAACAAATGCGGCACAGAAAAACTTTTGTAGCTCACCCGGTATAAGAGCTAGACCAAAACTGATAACTGATTTTTTTTTCTCTCTACGGGTTTTAGTTGCCCATATACCACCGAAGCTGGACCTCTCGCTTTTAGATTTCGTAAAAATCGCAAAAAACTAACTTGATATTTTGGGCACTTTTCCTTAATTGTCTTTGGACATTTTTTTGACCACTCTGTATTAAAGTGACACCTTTGGCGGGATAGGATTAAAAGTATCCAAGGATATGCCCTTTCGTCTGGTACCATCTTTATTGGGCCAGTCGTCTAACTAAAGGGGTCCAGAAGGCCCAGAAGTTGACCATTACAATTTTTTTTTCAAAAAACCGTCCCAACTTTGCGATTTTTTGTAAATTTTTCAATTTGACTAATCGGAATTAGACTTCAAAATTTATCATCTACATATATGAGAAAATCTACCCATGGCCCTATACCCCACGTAGCCCCGGAGTTACGGTAAAACCGATAATGTTTTGGGTTCTAAAAACGCATTTTTTTATTTTGGTACGCCACTGGTCAGCCCCCCCCCCACACGTACTGAAAAACCGAGCACATTTTTGGAATGCCCGTTCACTTCTGTACTTACGCGCAATATTGCGAAATTCCGTCAAATGAGCAGTTTTAAAGTTATAAGCGTTAGAAGGGAAAAAATACCAAATATCTACAACCAAAATGTCTCCGTTGGCTGCGCCTTATAATCCTCACTTGCGTTCGGACAACAAGTGAAACTCCTACTCTCACTCATCTTGACAACCTTCACTTAGTTGACACTTACTCATTCACTTAGTTAATTATCTCAGTATTTTTTTTTTCAGTTTACTTAACTACCAAAATTTTTTTTCTCTGTTCCTAACAATAAAAGTACGTGGCAGTCCGATGGATATCTGACAAAACAGAAACGTTCACTTTGATAATTTGAGTGCATTTTTTCCTTCTGGGGAAATGGCACTGAAATAAGAAAAAAAATCCCTTAACAATTTGCTTTTCTTTATTTTATAAGACAAAGACCCTTTTTGTCACGAGTTCGGAGTGTTAAAACTTTGTGCCTAAATACCGAAAAGCCTATGAACAATTCCCTGGAGGTCCGGATGCGAATGTGTCAGAGACACGATTATTCAGTTCAAGTCCTTAATCCAGTCCCAGCGGATCGCAGTCCAAGTCTGTCGTTTCCAGGATTGTTGTTATTCGGCTCTGCTTCATCTCGGCTCATATGTGACACTGGTGTGCAGTCGAGGATTCAAACTGTCTGAGACATTTGGCGTCTTAAGATGGTGTTTCTTGAAATAATTGCAACCCAACTATCAACTGTCAAATATCAACTTTTCTTTTCGCCGTCCTGATATAGTTAATTAAGGCTAGAACCTTTCTCTTTTAGGCTCTTGACGACAGATCGGAACATATTTTTTTGTAATAGACAGACGTGACCGAGTTTATAAAATCATTTACCCAAGCAATTTAGACAGGCGAGTGGCCTGGAATCTTAATTGAATGGTCCAGGAATAAGCATTCCACTAAACAAAAATTCGAGTATTTTTGAATAACCACACCGCCTCGACCGTAAAATGAAATTTACCCAGTGAAAATTTCTTCGTGTTCTTGAAGGTGCAAACGGTAATATAGACTTCAACCGAACTATAAATCCTTTATTTTGTCAGTAGATAATCTATTACACGGTGTAAGCATCGTCATAATTTCCGGGTGATTTAGTAGTGTTGTTAAGAAATTTTATTAAGGAGTTCTTAGTCCCAATTTGTCTTGTCGAATGTCCATTCAGTTATAAATTACTTTTGCCTCACAGAGTGGTTTTTGCTGTGTTGGGTCTTCGATATTAATATTTCTTGTTTTAGCTTATACAACGTCTCTTCAACTTTTGTCTAGTTCGCTTTTCAAAGAAAATGCATTGCCTAAACATGCGAGTGATAATTTTTAAAAAAGAAATCGAATTAATATTGTTTCTTGTATAAAAATTCCGCTACAGAGGGACCAACATAAAGTTGATGATATTAGTTTTGGAGCAACTAGTAAACCAACAGAATATGTGACATTTCCACTACAGATAGACACACATTCACTTCAAGGCTGCAAAAAGGTACGAAATTTCCACCACCAGGGAGAACGACATCAAAAAAGCTTCAAAAAGCAATCTGTATTTAAGAATGCCAACTCCAACGCCAGCGTCTTAATTTTTTGGTAAAAAAACAATTTAAAAATATCCTAAAACCTTAAAGTGAAAACAAATGGAGATTATTGTACGAACGCAAGTGAGTACTATAACGCGCAGCCAAAGTTGACTTTTTGGTTGTATATATTTGGTATTTTTTTCCTTCTACCGCTTATAACTCTGAAACTGCTCGTTTGACGGGATTTCGTAGTATTGCGCGTATATACAGAAATGAACGGGTTTTCCAAAAATGTAGTCGGTTTTTCGGTACGTGCGGGGGGGGCTGACCAGTGGCGTACCAAAGTCAAAAAATGCATTTTCTTAGATACACAAAACATTATCGGTTTTACCGTAACTCCGGGACTATATGGGGTATAGGGCTCCCCGGTGGTAGATTTCCTCATATATGTAGATGATAAATTTTGAAGTCTAATTTCGATAAGTTAAATAGGAAAATCTACAAAAAATCACAAAGTTGGGACGGTTTTGTGAAAAAAATTTTGTAATGGTCCACTTCTGGGCCGTCTGGACCCCTTTAGTTAGACGACTGGCCCAATAACGATGGTACCAGGAGAAAGGGCATATCCTTGGCTACTTTTAATTCTATCCCCCCAAAGGTGCCACTTTAATACAGAGTGGTCAAAAAAAGGTCCAAAAACAATTAAGGAAAAGTGTCCAAAATAGCAAGGTAGTTTTTTGCGATTTTTACGAAAACTATGGAACGATCCGGCCTCGGTGGTATCTGGGCAACTAGAAGACGTGGAGAGAAAAAAAAATCAGTTGTTAGTTTTGGTCTAGCTCTTATACCGGGTGAGCTACAAAAGTTTTTCTGTGCCGCATTTTTTGCCAATTTTGGTGTACTTTTCTCACATTTCACCCTGTAGATTCCACATTTTTGCAGCAAAGAATCTGAAATAATTCAGGGAGGTAGTACACACATGCGCCCTTAACCTTGCCAAAAAGCAAGGGCCTAGCTTTCAATTTGAAATTTTGACGATTTTTTAAACTTTAAACTTCAAATTGCCACTTTGAGGCATATTTGTCCGGAGACCGTGCATTTAATCGAATGGTTTTCTATCCCAGGGGATACCTTGGAATGTTTTCTTTTTGGGACTTAGGAACCACTTTTAGCTGGGACGTCGCGAAATGGGCTTAATTGAATTTCGAAGCGAACGATGCAGATTTTTTGAAATTTGGGCCGAAAATCCCGAATGGTTCCGAAGCGACGTCCACCACGGGGGTGTCGGAAGCATTCGGCGGCCGCGGCCATTTGCAACTGACAGCTGAGATTTCCGAAATGTAAACATTAACTTTAAAGCCTCAGACTAAGGAAAATCGGCCGAAAAGCGGGGAAAACTGTCTGGCCGGGGAAAATTTGAACATTTCTAGGAAGATTATTGGCAAAATGCCCGGTCCTCGAGGTCGTTTTCACAAAGACTGGTCGATTTGAAAATTTCATGTCGGGTTTCATTTTTCGCTGATGACGTCGAAGCCAGACCACGCGGTTCTCGCCCAGACAGTGGCGGCTACAAATTCGGGCAAAAATGTATTTTTTCGATTTTTCGGCAGACATGGACGTAGTTATATTTTTTTTTCGCCATTTCTTCCGTTTTCCCATAAGAAATACATTGTGCTATGCTTTTTAAATGGGACAATATTGATTTCGTCATAAATAAAAGATGGAGGCGAAAAAAAATGGCCGCCGTAGACAGGGTAATTTAAAAATGGGGATATCTCTGAAACGAATAAAGTTAGGGAGCTGAAATTTGGTACCATGGTTCATTAGGGAATGGACTGCAAGTTGCCATGGGTGGAAACCTTCGTCATGGTACCAAACCCATCGGTACCGTTAACGAAATTTTGCATACAAGTTTTCACGCTTTTGCACGTGCATTTCCCATAAGAAATACATTGTGCAACGCTTTTTAAATGGGACAATATTGATTTCGTCAGAAAAAAAGATGGAGGCGAAAAAAAAATGGCCGCCGTAGACAGGGTAATTAAAAAATGGGGATATCTCTGAGACGAATAAAGTTAGAGAGCTGAAATTTGGTACCATGGTTCATTAGGGAATGGACTGCAAGTTGCCATGGGTGGAAACCTTCTTCATGGTACCAAACCCATGGGTACCATTAACGAAATTTTGCATATAAGTTTTCAAACTTTTGCACGTGTATTTCCCATAAGAAAAACGTTGGGCAATGCGTATTATATGGGTGGAATGTAGATTACGTCATATTTGGGGTACCATTAATGGTACATGGTTCAAATTTGGATGGTAGGTACCTATGGGGGTATCATAAATTGTGATATAGCTGACTCAGCTATCATAGCTACAGTAGCTGAGTAACGTTCATAATTAGAGAACTGCTAATGATACATGGTTCAAACTTGGATGCTGGGTGCCCATGGAGGTACCATGAATGGTACTATAGCTCACCTAGCTATATGTAGCTGACTGTAGCTGGGTAATAGCTGCTTTATGAACCGATGGTGATATCGACTTGAAAATCGAATGGTAGGTTACCCTTATGTAAAATTCGCTAAAAATGACATTTCTAAAAATCCAAGATGGCCGCCTGAAAAGTTTTGGTTTTAAAGCGATATCTCTGGAACGGTTCGAGCTAGAAAGTTGAAATTTGGTATGTGGCCAGTTTATGGGACGGGCTAGAGGTCTCTGAGGTCCACAACCCTGCCGCGGGTACCGAAGGTTCCATTTTGGAAACTTTTTTATTAAAATGACAGTTTTTTGATACAACTTACTGACTGTTGCTAAAGGGCGCCGAAACCAAATATATCCGACGTTTCGACTTTACGCCTACTATACGCCATCATCAGGGTATTCCCTTTTATTACAAATATTGCTTTATAAATGTGCCACGCCCAAACAATCAGTTTTTCGTATATGACTGACAAAATAGCTTTAACGAAGCCCATTCGACTGGCACTAACTGTTCGATTTTATCGTTTCTGGTTTCCGAGATTTAACTGATTAAATTTTTCATTGATAGGGGTAGAGTGACTTTTGCCATTTTATAGCAAAGCCATTTACGGCAATAGAACAACGGTGACTCAATTAAGTGTGAGTCGGCTCAAATACTGCTCAAAACGTTAATTACTATTTTGCTAAGTTTAATAACAGTCTCATGGGAAGTGAAAAACTATTACAATTTTGTAAAAAATACCTAATATTTTTATTTGATCGAACATTACGTCAACTAAATTAAAAACCTTGAACGACAAATTAACTAACATAACTAACATAAACAACATCGTTACACCATGTTTAGTTTTCGAATTATTTAGATATAAGTATTAAAATGTCGATAAAAAGTGGAAAAATTACGTTTTTGGCGCCATTTTGAAGGGGAAGGAAATTACAGAAAATTCCAGAATTGCAATTTTTTTACATATTTTTGTCCCCTCTTTCATTTGAGACTATTTATGATAAAATCTATGACAATCGATTTCGGTCGAAAATTTTCACGACCTACCCCCTTTGAAAATTTTGAAATTTTTACATTTTTTTGTTTATCTTGGAAACGGTAAGGTTTTTCGATATGCAGGTTAATATGACGTATGAAGAGGTCATTAAGGGCTATCAGATGCATGTATCAGAAAGAAGCTAGCTTTCACGGTTTTCGAGAAAATTAAAAAAAAGTGCAAAATTTGTACCTTATTTTTGGGCCACCCGTGCTCAGTTACTGTTCTAGGCAGAGCTTCGAAGATGGGCTCTACGTGTAGCTCTATTCTTCTACTTCCTTAGCTGTTCTTATACATTTTTTGATAAATCTTCATCGAAACGAGATATTAGCAGTTAAA
This sequence comes from Taphrorychus bicolor, assembly GCA_951812265.1. Classification (NCBI taxonomy): domain Eukaryota; kingdom Metazoa; phylum Arthropoda; class Insecta; order Coleoptera; family Curculionidae; genus Taphrorychus; species Taphrorychus bicolor. The sequence continues at coordinate 31,180,376 of OX638307.1, forward strand.
GGCAGCAATGCACGATTTTTATCTCAAAATTTAGTTTTTTGCGCCGGTTTGAGAGCCCCATATGTTTAACATAGAATTTTCTATATGTGTCATTTAAATCTATAGTAGTCGATTTTATTTGTTACTTCGAGTCGGTTTTTAATGAATAGGACGTTGATTTCAGTTTTAGATAGTATAGGGTGTCTCAAAAAATGATGCATGAAGCTAATATATGCTAATAATGCAGATAAGGTCCATAAGCAGTGTGTATTTTACATAGAAAGGATCGATTATTAAGTACGTAGACCAGCCAGAATAAAATGTTAGATATAGGCGATGAAAGCGTTATTAAAACTTAGTAATGAAAGCAATTTTAATTATTCAAAGAGTCTGGTGTTATCAGATATTAGTAATATTTACTGCAGAACATTTCCTTCGCCATTTTATCCACAAATTGTTAAAAAACAGTAAAATTATTCTACTTTTTGGGCTCCTCTTATAACTTTTGGGATAAATCCTCGTTAAAACGCGATATAAGCTATTGAAGGCTGAAATTCACGATTTTTATCTAAAACTTTAGGGTTTTGAGCCAGTTGGGGAGAGTCTCATATACTTAATATAGAAATATCGACTTTACCCATATAAATCAATAGTAATCGATTTTATTCGTAGGTTCTAGTAGTCATATGATAAATAGGGCATATATTTACGTTTTGGATAGTATAGAGTGTCCCAAAAAAGTGTTGTAACCTAGAATTTTAGGATTTTGTCATGTAAATTGATATCTGTTAATTTATTGCGTAAGCTCCAGTAGTTTTATGATAAATAGAGCGTTGATTTCTGTTTTAAATAGTATACGGTGTCCCAAATAATGCTGCAACATTTAACTTTATTTTTTTTTTGTTTAACAATACTTTTTTGTAGGTTTTATTCCTTTATTATAAATAGTGCCTTTGGTTTCTGATTTAGATACTATAGGGTGACCCAAAAATTGACAAATATTACATTTTTAGGAACATCTAAAGCTAGAAAACTGAAATTTCAATTGTAGATTCTGTTCACAATCACAAACAATATGTCATAAATGGCAACTTTGATATGGGTACTCGTGGTGCCATTTTATATCTTTTTATGAATTTTAGCACGTTTTTTACCTGTTTACATATTACTTAATATGAAATAAGGTATTTGAGACGTTTCGACATTTCAGTTACTTTTAGGTATCTTCAGGTTCTTTGTTAATAATTTTACGGCAATTTGGGCTACTTTGCCCACAGCGTTCGGATTTCCTAAACTATGGGCGCCCCGCGCGCATGGTCTTACCCTACAAAACTTCAAAAGTACTTTACCCACAGCGTTCGTACTTCCTAAACTATGGGCGCCCCGCGCGCATGGTCAAAAACGACGCAAAAAAAAAAAAAAAAAAAAAAAAAAAAAAAAAAAAAAAAAAAAAAAAAAAAAAAAAAAAAAATGACGCGCGTGTGTGACAAAAGCACACCATAAACAAACCGACTCAAGAGTTTTGCTGACCAACTAGTTAAAAATAAACAGCCACTCTAAAGCATGGGGTAAAATAAAAAAAGTGTGAGGAGGAAAAATAAGGTAAAAGAAATACTTTCTGTAAACATTTAACTGTGCAACGGAATATTGAGAGGGCAAATCTTCAGATAATTTATAAAATAGAGCATGGTCTGTTGCCCCAATATCTAAAAAGTTTTATAGAACTCAGGTCAAATTTACATAATTACAATGTAAGATCTAGTTCAGATTACAACATTGCCTTAGTACGGACATCACTTTTGCAAAGGTCATTGTTTTACGAGGGACTGCAAATGTACAATTCTCTCCCTACTGTTATAAAGTGTTCTAGTAGCCTAATAGAGTTTAATTATAAAGTTTTCAATTACCGTAACTTGGGGTAACTTTGAACAAGTGGGGTGGCCTCGAACAAGCCGCCCGCCGCCATTTTTTGCTTTATACTAGCTCCATCTAGGAATTTCTGTTCATTCTTAGTACAAATTCCATTAGCCAATGGTACGTCCAACGACTGTGACGGGTGAACTCGTCCCTTAGACGCTAACAAAAATTATTTTACATTCTAATGCTAAGACGAGATTTTCACCAAATCCCAATTGTTTCGTAAAGAAAGTTTTGCGGGGCTGGAACTAAAGGTTCCTATAGCACAAGAACTGGTAAGTCGATTCACTGATATGTCCAAACACCATGTTCAAAAGATAATTCAAGTATATATTTTTTCCGTGTTTTTAGACCTGTTTAAGCAAAAAAAGTCATCCTGAGTGGGGTGACTTCGAACATGCCGCGGGTATACAAGAGGCGTTTGGGTGCCACACAATATGGTAACTTCGACCGTTCTAATTTAAAAAAGGCAGTTGATGCTGTCAAACAGAAAATGTCTTATTAAAATTGTCTTATCTTACTGGGGGTTTTCCCTCACACGAACAGATATTCGCTTTTTGGTAAAACAATTTTTAGATTCCAATGGAAAACGAATCAAAACGTTCAAAGAGAACCTTCCTGGGTTAGAGTGGTTTTACAATTTTTTGAAGCGTCATCCTGTTTTAGTAATGGATATATAAAGGCCAGTGACAAACTCGATTTTGGTTGTATATATTTGGTAGTTTTTCCATTTCGACGCTTATAACTCGAAAACTGCTCGTTTGAAGGGATTTCGAAGTAGTGCGCGTAGGTACAGAAATGAACGGGCTTTTCAAATATGTGGTCCGTTTTTTGGTAAGTGCGGGGGGGGGGGGGGGGCTGACCAGTGGCGTACCAAAGTCAAAAATGCGTTTTTTTAGGTACCCAAAACATTATCGGTTTTACCGTAACTCCGGGGCTACGCGGGCTATGGGGCTCCCCACCGGTAGATTTTCTCATACATGTAGATGATAAATTTTGAAGTCTAATTCCGATAAGTTAAATAGGAAAATCTACAAAAAATCGCAAAGTTGGGACGGTTTTTTGAAAAATTTTTTGTAATGGTCCACTTCTGGCCCTTCTGGACCCCTTTAGTTAGACGACTGGCCCAACAAGGATAGTACCAGGAGAAAGGGCATATCCTTGGCTACTTTTAATCCTATCCCGTCACAGGTGTCACTTTAATACAGAGTGGTCAAAAAAATGTCCAAAGACAATTAAGGAAAAGTGTCCAAAATTTGAAGGTAGTTTTTTGCGATTTTTACGAAAACTATGGAACGATCCGGCTTCGGTGGTACATGGGCGACTAGGAGACGTGGAGAGAAAAAAAATCAGTCGTTAGTTTTGGTCTAGCTCTTATACCGGGTGAGCTACAAAAGTTTTTCTGTGCCACATTTTTTACTAGTTTTGGTGTACTTTTTTCACGTTTCACCGTGTAGATTCCACATTTTTACAGCAAAAAATCTGAAATAATTCACAGGTGTAGCGCACATATGGGCCCTCGATCTGGCCAAAAATCAACGTCCTAGCTTTCAATTTGAAATTTTGACGATTTTTTAAACTTTACATTTGAAATTGCCACTTTGAGGCCTATTTGTGCCGAGACCGTGCATCCCATCGACTGGATTTCTATCCCAGGGCATACCTTGGAATGTTTTCTTTTCGGCACCAAGGAACCACTTTCTCGCTGGGACGTCGCAAAATGGTCTTAATTGAATTTCGAAACGAAAGATGCAGATTTTTGAAATTTCGGCAAAATTTCCGTTAGTTCCGGCAATTGCCTCTCGAGTAAACTACTAAACCGTGCGCTGCGATCGCTCCGGAAATTTCTCGTTTGACAGATCGAACTTTAAACACCTAGACCAAGAAAAATAGGCGGAAAATCGAGAAAAACTGTATGGCAGGTGAAAATTTGAACATTTCTAGGAAGATTACATGTAAAGCCCCCAGTCCTCGAGGTCGTTTTCACAAAGACTGGTCGATTTGAAAATTTCGTGTCGGGATTCATGATTTCCGACCACGTGGCGCCCTGTGACGTCGACGCTCGGCTGGCTACGTTTGTTCCAGCACTTCCCATAAGAAATACATTGCGCAATGCTTTTTAAATGGGAGCAATATAGAAAGGGTTATATTTTGGGTACCATCGATGGTACATGGTTCAAATTTGGATGGTAGGTACCTACGGGGGTATTATAAATTGTAATATAGTTGCCGTAGCTATCGTAGCTACAGTAGCTGAGTACCGTTGATATTTAGAGAACTGTTAATGATACGTGGTTCAACTTTGGATGCTGGGTGCCCATGGAAGTACCATGAATGGTAATATAGCTCACATAGCTATATGTAGCTGACTGTAGCTAGGTTATAGCTGTTTTATGAACCGATGGTGATATCGACTTGAAAATCGAATGGTAGGTTTTCCTTATATAGAAAGGGGAATTCCTTATATAGAAGGAAAAGGAATATAGAAAAGGTTATATTTAGGGTACCATTGACGGCAAATGGTTCAAATTTGGATGGTAGGTACCTACGGGGGTATTATAAATTGTAATATAGTTGCCGTAGCTATCATAGCTACGGTAGCTGAGTACCGTTGATATTTAGAGAACTGTTAATGATACATGGTTCAACTTTGGATGCTGGGTGCCCATGGAGGTACCATGAATGGTACTATAGCTCACATAGCTATCTGTAGCTGACTGTAGCTGGGTTATAGCTGCTTAATGAACCGATGGTGATATCGACTTGAAAATCGAATGATAGGTGTTCCTTATGTAAAATTCGCTAAAAATGACATTTTTAAAAATCCAAGATGGCCGCCTGAAAAGTTTTGGTTTTTTGCCGATATCTCTGGAACGGTTCGAGCAAGAGAGCTGAAATTTGGTATGTGACTACCTTATGGGACGGGCTAGAGGTCTCTAATATCCAGAAACTTGCCGCGGGTACCCAAGGTTCTATTTTGAAAACTTTTTTAATAAAATGACACTTTTTTGCTCCAACTTACTCACTGTTGCTAAAGGGCGCTGAAACCAAATATATCCGACGTTTCGACTTTACGCCTACTATACGCCATCATCAGGGTATTCCCTTTAATTACAAATATTGCTTTATAAATGTGCCACGCCCAAACAATCAGTTTTTCGTATATGACTGACAAAATAGCTTTCACGAAGCCTATTCGACTGGTACCAACTGTTCGATTTTACCGTTTCTAGGTTCCGAGATTTAACTGATTAAATTTTTCATTGATAGGGGTAGAGTGACTTCTGCCATTTTATAGCAAAGCCATTTACGGCAATAGAACAGCGGTGACTCAATTAAGTGTGAGTCGACTCAAATACTGCTCAAAACGTTAATTACCATTTTGCCAAGTTTAATAACAGTCTCATGGGAAGTGAAAAACTATTAAAATTTTGTAAAAATTACCTAATATTTTTATTTGATCGAACATTACGTCAACTAAATTAAAAACCTCGAACGACAAATTAAGCAAGTATTTTGTGGTCGAGAATGCTCTATTCATCGGTGTCAATAGCATCGTTATATCATGTTTAGTTTTCGAATTATATAGATATAAGTATTAAAATGTCGATAAAAAGTGGAAAAATTACGTTTTTGGCGCCATTTTGAAAAGGAAGGAAATTACTGAAAATTCCAGAATTGCAATTTTTTTACATATTTTTGTCCCCTCTTTCATAACTATTTTTGACAAAATCTATGACAATCGATTTTGGCTGAAAATTTTCACGACCTACCCCCTTTGAAAATTTTGAAATTTTTACATTTTTTTGTTTATCTTGGAAACGGTAAGGTTTTTCGATATGCAGGTTAATATGATGTATGAAGAGGTCATTAAGGGCTATCAGATGCATGTATCAGAAAGAAGCTAGCTTTCACGGTTTTCGAGAAAATTTAAAAAAAGTGCAAAATTTGTACCTTATTTTTGGGCCACCCGTGCTCAGTTACTGTTCTAGGCAGAGCTTCGAAAATGGGCTCTACGTGTAGCTCTATTTTTCTACTTCGTTAGCTGTTCTTATACATTTTTTGATAAATCTTCATCGAAACGAGATATTAGCTGTTAAAGGCAGCAATGCACGATTTTTATCTCAAAATTTAGTTTTTTGGGCCGGTTTGAGAGCCCCATATGTTTAACATAGAATTTTCTATATGTGTCATTTAAATCTATAGTAGTCGATTTTATTTGTTACTTCGAGTCGTTTTTTAATGAATAGGACGTTGATTTCTGTTTTAGATAGTATAGGGTGGCTCAAAAAATGATGCAGGAAGCTAATATATGCTAATAATGCAGAAAAGGTCCATAAGCAGTGGGTATTTTACATAGAAAGGGTGGATTATTTAGTACGTAGACAAGCCAGAATACAATGTTAGATATAGGCGATGAAAAAGTTATTAAAACTTAGTAATGAAAGCAATTTTAATTATTTAAGGAGTCTGGTGTTGTCAGATATTAGTAATATTTACTGCAGAACATTTCCTTCGCCATTTTATCCACAAATTGTTAAAAAACGCTAAAATTATTGTACTTTTTTGGCTCCTCATATAAATTTTCGGATAAATCTTCATTAAAACGCGATATAAGTTGTTGAAGGCTGAAATGCACGATTTTGATCCCCAAAATTAGGTTTTCGGGTCGATTTGAGAGCTCCATATGCTTAACAAAGAAATAACTACTTTTCCCCCATAAATCAATAGTAATCGATTTTATTCGTTGGTTCCAGTAGTTTTGTGACAAATAGGGCGTATATTTACGTTTTAGATAGTATAAAGTGTCCCAAAAAAATGTTGTAACCTGGAATTTTAGGATTTTTGCATGTAGATCGATATCAATTAATTTATTGCGTTAATTCGAGTAGTTTTATGATAAATAGAGCGTTGATTTCTGTTTTCAATAGTATACGGTGTCCCAAAAAATGCTAAGTGCTAATGCTAAGTTTTATTACCTTATTATAAACACTGCCTTGATTTCTGATTTAGATACTATAGGGTGAGCCAAAAATTGGCAAATATTACATTTTTACGAACAATCAAAGCTAGAAAACTGAAATTTGAATTGTAGATTCGTTTCATAATCACAAACAATATATCATAAATGGAAACCTTGATATGGGTACTCGTGGTACCATTTTATATCTTTTTATGAATTTTAGCACGTTTTTTACCCTTCTTCAAAAGATGTTAAGTTTGCAAATATGAAATCAAGTATTTCAGACGTTTCGAAATTTCAGTTACTTTTGGGTATCATCAGGTTCTTTGTTGATAATTTGACGTCAGTTTGTGCTATATCAGAGGACCATTCGGATATTTCCTAAACTATGGGCGCTCCGCGCGCGTGGTATTAACCCACAAAACTTCTACAGAACTTTGCCCACAGCGTTCGGATATTTCCTAAACTATGGGCGCCCCGCGCGCATGGTCAAAAAAAAAGCAAAAAAGAAAAAACAAAAAAAAAAACAAAAAAATTAAGAAACAACGCGTGACAATAAGAGCACACCATAAACAAACCGACTCAAGAGTTTTACTGACCAACTTGTAAATTACGACTAGACACACCTCTCCGATGATCCCGGGAGCTGAAAAAAGGGAACTAAATATGTCAATAGAATTTTGGATTCGAGCAAGTCTAGCAGGTCACTAATGGTTGCAGCATCTGCGACAGGAAAACATTTGCCTCCATATGTAGTCTACAAGGCCCAACATTTATATCCTGTGGGTCAAAAATGGTCCCGAAGGCACAGTGTATAATCGAACAAAAAGCGGATGGTTTGAGGGTCCTGTTTATGAAGATTGGTTCAAAAAGGTGTCGACAAAAAAGTTTTAATCGGAGACAACCTATCAAGCCACGTTTCCATTCGTGTGGTGCAACTGTGTGAGGAAAAAAATATCGACTTTATTCTCCTTCCGCCGATGGCAACTCACTTATTGCAGGCCTTAGATGTAGCATTTTTTGCTCCATTTAAAAAATCGTGGCGTAAAATTTTAACACAATGGAAACCAAAGAATAGAGGTGTGCTGCCGAAAAGTGAGTTTCCCAGATTGCTTAACCAATTGTTCCAAGATGTTGGGGTAAATGCAGCCAACAATATATCTTTCGGCTTCAAAGCCTGTGGGATAGTGCTTTGTAACATGGAAACTGTTTTGAAGAAATTACCCTCGTTAGTTGATGAACAGCAGATGGATCATGATAGACGGGATCAAATTAATAGAAGCTGGACCGCCACATTTTCTAATTTTTTTAAAGAATCGAAAACTTTAGAAAATAGACAAAATGTAAAAAGAGGGAAAAAACTTGACATTGCTCCAGGGAAAGGATGAAAATCTACTGATTTTCGACAAAATGAAAGTGAAAGAAACGAGGCAACAACATCCAAACTTTCTCCGGAATCCTCGGAGGAATCAGAAATTTCCAACTCTGACTCTGAACACGAAAACGAAAATTTTGCAGGAGATGATTATATTGATATTCAAAATATGGACATTGATGGTGTCAATTTACAAACTGGTGATTATGTGTTAGTGAAATTTGAATGTGGCAATAATAAGTTTCGATATTTTATCGGGAAAATAATTGAAACAGTTAAAGATCAACCCGATTTTTATACCCGATAAAATAGAAGGTTTTTTTCACTATACAAACGTCAAAGATGAAAGTCTCATTAAAACCGTCGACGTCATCACGAAGCTAAAAACCCCCAAAAGATTTCAGAAGGAATCGTTGGGCATTTAAAAAGTTGCCTTATATTCTATAGAATAGTAATAAATTTTAAATATTTTTTACTGGTTTCATTGAATTTGTTTCAGCATATTTTATGTTTTGTTAGAATTCGAATATTAATTTTTTTTATTTTGTATTTATTTTAGTGGTTTTTATGTTTATTTATGAAAGTTGCACTTTTTTATATTTATTAAATATGAATTTTTTTCCCTTTTTCATTAAATGCTTTATTTGTCATTCTTCACTTATTTTACCTGATTTTCGTAATAAAACAATTTTTTTTTGCGTTTTTTTTGCGTTGTCATAAAAAGTTCAAATTCACACTTACAGTAGATAAAATGTGAAAATTTTAGTGTTTAAAGCATTGTTCAAAGTCACCCCACACATAGGGGTTAATTCGAACAACATTTGACCAATAAAATATATATCAATTATTGTTTTTTTTCTAGTTTTATTTTACATATCATTAGATTAAGATTTGAAGATTATATATTATTTTTTTAAATTATTTACTAACGTTTATGTATCAGTTATTCTTGAAAAACCTCAAAAATGCGTTCGAAGTAATCCCAAGTTACGGTATTTAAAAAATAAATTGGACTTAAGTGTTTAATCTAGGATAAAATTAGAATTTAAAAACTTGTATTATGTTTACAAAACTTTGTATCATTGCATATTGCTCTATACTAGCCAGGTGCTAAATAAAAGACAATTATTATTATTATTATTATTATTTTATCGTCACTGATGAAAATAGTTCTTTGATATATATATTTTTTATAACAAAAAACTGATTAAAATGTGAAGAAACTTAAAAACTGTCACAAAGTTTTCCCGTTCTATGGTAGCAAATATATTAAATAGGAGCTTCACTCCTATGTACTTCTTTATATATTAATCAATAAAGTGAGGTTTCAAAAAAGCTACAGAAAGTTTCATGTCACGACACAGAATTCTCAACTTTGACCGCCTGTAACTTGAAAACGCCTTGACCGATTGGAGTGAATCCAGCAGTTTTTCCTTCTTCTTGATGTTCTCTCCCACCATCGGAAGTTCCGTAGGTGCAATATTTTTGGAGATAAACCCCTTCGGAGGTCGATTTTTAGGCACTTTTAGAATCGAGTTTTTGAACCAATTTTTAAAAAAACCTCTTTAGAGGTTAATTTCATTCGAATTGAGTTTGTTACATTCTTAGGGGATCGCCAGCGTGACATTCTGATCAAAAACAGCAAAAAAATGTTCCAGATTTTTTTTTAAAATGCTTAAAGGGGGGGGGGGTATTACGACTTTTTTCTCAATTCTCAACTTTGACGGCCTGTAACTTGAAAACGCCTTGACCGATTGGAGTGAACCCAGCAGTGTTTCCTTCTTTTTGATGTCCTCTTTCACGTGCCACCATCGGAAGTTCCGTAGGTGCAATATTTTCGGAGATAGACCCCTTCGGAGGTCGATTTTTAGGCACTTTTAGAATCGAGTTTTTGGGCCAATTTTTAAAAAAACCTCTTTAGAGATTAATTTCATTCGAATTGAGTTTGTTACATTCTTAGGGGATCGCCAGCGTGCCATTCGACCAAAAACAGCAAAAAAAATTTTCAGATTTTTTTTTGAAAATGTCCAAGGGGGGGGGGGGGGGGGGGTGTACTACGACTTTTTCTCAATTCTCAACTTTGACCGCTTGTAACTTGAAAACGCCTTGACCGATTGGAGTGAATCCAGCAGTGTTTCCTTCTTCTTGATGTCCTCTTTCACCTGCCACCATCGGAAGTTCCGTAGGTGCAATATTTTCGGAGATAGACCCCTTCGGAGGTCGATTTTTAGGCACTTTTAGAATCGAGTTTTTGGGCAATTTTTTAAAAAACCTTTAGAGGTTAATTTCATTCGAATTGAGTTTGTTACATTCTTAGGGGATCGCCAGCGTGACATTCGGATCAAAAACAGCAAAGAAATGTTCCAGATTTTTTTTTTAAAATGCCCAAAGGGGGGGCATTCTCAATTCTCAACTTTGACCGCTTGTAACATGAAAACGCCTTGACCGATTGGAGTGAATCCAGCAGTTTTCCCTTCTTCTTGCTGTCCTCTTCAACCTCCCACCATCGGAAGTTCCGTAGGTGCAATATTTTTGGAGATAAACCCCTTCGGAGGTCGATTTTTAGGCACTTTTAGAATCGAGTTTTTGGGCAATTTTTTAAAAAACCTCTTTAGAGGTTAATTTCATTCGAATTGAGTTTTTTACATTCTTAGGGGATCGTCAGCATGCCATTCCGATCAAAAACAGCAAAAAAATGTTTCAGATTTTTTTTTGAAAATGTCCAAAGGGCACGGGGGGGATTACGACTTTTTTCTCAATTCTCAACTTTGACGGCCTGTAACTTGAAAACGCCTTGACCGATTGGAGTGAATCCAGCAGTTTTTCCTTCTTCTTGATGTCCTCTTCAACCTCCCACCATTGGGAGTTTCGTAGGTGCAATATTTTCGGAGGTCGATTTTTAGGCACTTTTAGAATCGAGTTTTTGGGCCATTTTTTAAAAAACCTCTTTAGAGGTTAATTTCATTCGAATTGAGTTTGTTACATTCTTAAGGGATCGCCAGCGTGCCATTCCGATCAAAAACAGCAAAAAAAAATGTTCCAGATTTTTTTTTGAAAATGTCCAAAGGGCAGGGGGGGGGATTACGACATTTTTCTCAATTCTCAACTTTGACCGCCTGTAACTTGAAAACGCCTTAACCGATTGGAGTGAATCCAGCAGTGTTTCCTTCTTCTTGATGTCCTCTTTCACCTCCACCATCGGAAGTTCCGTAGGTCCAATATTTTTGGAGATAGACCCGGAGGTCGATTTTTAGGCACTTTTAGAATCGAGTTTTTGGGCCATTTTTTAAAAGACCTCTTTACAGGTTAATTTCATTCGAATTGAGTTTGTTACATTCTTAGGGGATCGCCAGCATGCCATTCCGATCAAAAACAGCAAAAAAATCTTCCAGATTTTTTTTTGAAAATGTCCAAAGGGCACGGGGGGGATTACGACATTTTTCTCAATTCTCAACTTTGACCGCTTGTAACTTGAAAACGCCTTGACCGATTGAAGTGAATCCAGCAGTTTTGCCTTCTTCTTGATGTCCCCTTCAACCTTCCACCGTCGGAAGTTCCGTAGGTGCAATATTTTCGGAGATCGACCCCTTCGGAGGTTTATTTAATTCGAATTGAGTTTGTCACATTCTTAAGGGATCGCCAGCGTGCCATTCCGATCAAAAACAGCAAAAAAAAATTTCCAGATTTTTTTTTTTAAATGTCCAAAGGGTGGGGGGGGGGTACTACGACTTTTTCTCAATTCTCAACTTTGACCCCCTATAACTATTTGGGTATTTAGCATATAATAACGTTCATTTCCTCTTAATATAGAACGAGGACCGGACAAATGAAACATAAAACTCTCCTAAAGGATAATGACCTAATCCTGCAAGGATTTCGTTTAAGATTTAGCGGTGAAAATGTACCCGCTTCAAGAAACCGCAAACCGAAGCGGGCTTTAATTACAACGCTATAAGGCAAAAACCCTAAACACAAGGACCCCTGTTTAATTCTATTCTCTAGGTCTTACGAAGTTTCAGAGACTTTTTATAATGGGGTAAGTTGGCCCCTGTTTTCTCGCTTTCCGGCGACTTTTTTCCAAAATAATTCGCAACTATTTTCAGCCCAATATGAATTTCGTTTGAAACTTTTCCAATTCCAAAAGGTCACTAATATACGACTGTCGTAGTCAATAGAAACACATCTTTTCGGAACACTTAATCAAACTTCGACTTTTCTGAACATAGAGAAGTAATAAATGGTTGTAAAATTGACACCGTTACGTCCTTAGGGTTCTAACTCTATTCTGCATCTGATTAATGATGGTAATGCTTTAGTCCTACCAAAGTGAGCAGTAAATTTTATTGTTAGGGGCAATAAAACAAACAATCCGAATCGTCATGATTTAGCTGGCTTAAAGTAAGCAAAGCACGCCTCATTTACCGGTTGCTGGATTTAGAGCAACCTACTTGCACGTAGCCTAAAATCTTAGATTTTGATAATCGCCTATTTAAATTCCCGTCTCTGAAAGTCTTAATTTGATTTTACCAAGAAGTTCAGTTATAAATGTCATCGTAGAGCCGTCCGTAAGTATGAACTTTTAGCCTTTCAAGTGAAATGAGCTGTTACAGCAACCATTTATTTTAAGAGTTCTTTTCAGGACAGAATTTAATTCCAATTCTAATCAGCACGTCCTAAACGCGATTTCCTCTTAGACTCTGGCAAAAATAAATAGTGAGCTTGAACCCGATTCTTTAATATAACTTTACTATTTAAATAGTTTCTTGGGAAATAATTATTTTCGAAGGGCACGCCGTGTAAGAATAACCAATCCATTGGATTGAAAACGGGGAAGAGTTTTCGAATCCCTAATCCGCCTAGCGCCTTTTATAATATAGAGAATAGAAACCTTTCGAATTTACAGTTCTCTCGCTACATTTCAGCATTTTATTCTTGTATCGCTTCTAAAGGTCATAAACGTAATGGCTCCGTTAATGCCGTATAAGCTCATAACAATAAAAAGGATGAAATAAAGGAATAATCATAAAACTAAGATGGAGACGGTGTAAACAGTCTAAAGGTTGTGATCTATAAAGTTTGAAGTGTTGTGTTTGTATTGACTTGTTTCCTTTTGTTGTTACTGACAAAGATTTGATGTCTTCCTTCGTTTTCAGTCGAAGAATCGTTATTAGGCAATAAGAAATAATCGTCCAGTTTACAGACAGGTTTAAAAATTCACGGTCCAGTGGAAATAAAATTGGTATTCTATTCCCTGACTTTGTTGAAACTTTTATCGCCCGATGCACTTAGAACGAATCCTAATGCCAATGACACAGCACTGTGTTAGATAGGGGGAAAATCAATGAAACAAACATAAATAAGGAAAAATTCCACTGGCCCAACACTCATGCACTATCGGGAAACAAAGTTAATGAAAGCTTTTACCTCTTAGATAACGCGATTCTTCTATTTTGCCTTATTTCATTCTGCGGGTCTCACTTTTTGAAACCTGCAAAATCTCCTCATTTACCCCTCGTACAAAAAACTTCTCTAAAGGTAATTTAAGTTGAAATTAATGGATGCGCTGTATGTTATATAGCATTACGGCCGCGTTTTAGAAAGGGATTTATTTACATTCATACCTTTGTCCTCGGTAATGGATAATCGTGTGATGTTAATGGATAGTAGTTCTTGTAGAAAAATATGCGCGTCACTTTCGAGCCATTATTTAATTAATAACTTAACTAATTAATATGAAAATAATACTTACGCCCTTCGTCCGTGATTATAAGTAACGTTGTGTTCGGGCCGTATCCCTCTGGGTTGAACACGCTCAAACCGACATGGTACTCCGTATGGGGAAGCAAGTTGGCAATTATGTGTTTCTGAAACAGTCAACGGAATTCATTCAATTCATCACGGCCTTAAAGCGAAATGAGAACATTTAATGGCGGCACACTAATCGATTTAGTGTTTCGTACAAGGGCGCGTTATCTGATCGCGAATAATTTTCAAAATTTAACTGCACGATTCAAATATTTTATTTATCTTCAATGCCAATTGTCTGGAAATGAGCGAAAATCATCTTGAATCTAGAGGGAATTTTATTCTAGAACTAAATTAATATTTTTCCTCCTAGTCTATACAGGGTGATTCACGTTATTCGACACGGAAGATTATGGCTAACCTTTTAGATTTTAAAAAAGTTTTGTATATGGAATGGATGAGGGTCTATTGGAAGTACATTTTAAATGCTACCAGTGTTTGGCGTCCCAATAAACTAATTAGTAGGTGGATTAGCGGGATGGGGACAAATAACGACAATTCAGCTTTTATCAATTGCCAACGTTTCGACCATATATTGTGGTCTTTATCAAGGCTGTAAAGACAAGAAACATCGATCAGTTTATGGCCAGCGGCATGACTAACTTAGAATTACAATTAAAAATTTATATAGATTAGAAAAATACAGATTACAAAAAAAAATTAAAATAATAATTTAATTTACAAGATTTAAGAAATTTACGTTACGAAAGTTACGTTCGTTTGTTGTTTTGCGTGTAAATTTCTTAAATCTTGTAAATTAAATTATTATTTTTATTTTTTTTTCTAATCTGTATTTTTCTAATCTATTTAAATTTTTAATTGGAATTCTAAGTTAGTCATGCCGCTGGCCATAAACTGATCGATGTTTCTTGTCTTTACAGCCTTGATAAAGACCACAATATATGGTCGAAACGTTGGCAATTGATAAAAGCTGAATTGTCGTTATTTGTCCCCATCCCGCTAATCCACCTACTACGTACATTTTAAAATTATTGTCATTGTAAACAGGTGGCCCCAAAAGTATAAAATTGATTAAAGTTTTATTTTTTTAAATGAAACCCCTAATATATTAATGTATTTTCGGTATCTACGGACAAAAGTAAAGGTAGTTTTATTAAGGTTTATGGCATCTAAACCGTACCGTTCTTCAGATATTCGGGATTTTGTAAAATGCAGCATCAAATTTAATGTTTAAAATCTCAGCACTTGGTTTCTTTTCAACCACCGAAATTGGCTGGTGGGCTACTAGTACATTGAATTTTTTGCGGTATGTATTAAATATTAACTACTTTGTACCAAATGTAATAAAATGAACACTAAATTATTGCAAACTTCAAACAGTAATAACTCGTTTAATTTAAATTAGACACCCTGTATTTTATAGTGTCATTAGATGCAGAATTTAGTTTCCAATCAAAAACTATCAATCATTCCTATAGCTTGGTCGTTGCATTTTCTTAGAAAATTGATTTTTTCTGAATTTGCGCTGACATAAACGAATGTAGTAATCTAATTTACCTGTTCAGGTCTGTTCAGGTGTTACCTGATTTTGACAAAGCAAAATTTATTGTCATTTCTAGTTGTCACATATTAATTTAAAGTTAAATATTTTTTTACTGTTATAATTGGTGGTTAACAGGGAGTTTTTTATTATCCGAACGCCAGTGAGGATATAAAGCGACGGTCACTCGGTCGGCATTTTGGTTGTAGATATTTGGTAGTTTTTCCATTTCGACGCTTATAACTTTGAAACTGCTCATTTGACGGGATTTTGTAGTATTGCGCAAATGTACAGAAATGAACGGGCTTTTCAAATATGTGGTCGGTTTGGCGGTAAGGGCGGGGGGGGGGGGGGGGGCGACCAGTGGCGTACCAAAGTCAAAAATGCCATTTTTTAGGTACCCAAATTTACGGCGTCTTTGTCGAAACTCCGGGACTATGTGGGGTATAGGACTGCCCACGGGTAGATTTCCGCATATGTGTAGACGAACAATTTTGACGTCTAATTCCGATAAGTAAAATAGGAAAATCTACAAAAAATCGCAAAGTTGGGACGGTTTTTCTAAAAATGTTTTGCAATGGTCAACTTTTCGGCCTCCTGGACCCCTTTAGTTAGACGACTGGCCCAATAAGGATGGTACCAGGGGAAAGGGCACATCCTTGGCTACTTTTAATCCTATCCCTCCAAAGGAGTCACTTTAAACAGAGTGGTCAAAAAAATGTTCAAAGACAATTAAGGCAAAGTTTCTAAAATAGTAAGGTAGTTTTTTGCGATTATTACGAAAACTATAGAGCGGTCCAGCTTCGGTGGTATATAGGCAACTAGAAGACGTGGAGAGAAAAAAAAACAGTTGTTAGTTTTGGGCTGGTTCTTATACCGGGTGAGCTACAAAAGTTTTTCTGTGCTGCAATTTTTGCCAATTTTGGTGTACTTTTCTCACATTTCACCCTGCAGATTCCACATTTTTGCAGTAAAAAATCTGAAATAATTCAGAGAGGTAGCACACACATGAGCCCTAGAATCAAGGGCCTAGCTTTGAATTTGAAATTTTGACGAATTTTTAAACTTTAAATTTCAAATTGTCACTTTGAGGCATATTTCTGCCCAGACCGTGCATCTAATGCGATGGTTTTCTATCCCAGGGGATACCTTGGAATGTTTTCTTTTTGGGACTTAGGAACCACTTTTAGCTGGGACGTCGCGACATTAAGCGTCAAACTGACATTAGATGGTGGTCAAACTGACATTAGATGGTGGTTTGATTATTAATAAGAACTAATAATACGCCTTTTTTTGACACATTTTTCTAATGAAATGAGATGAGTAATGTGACGTCATATTGAAACCTCGCTGAACAGAGTATAGTTTTTTCCATTCGGACGCTTATAACTTTTAAATTATTAATTTGGCGGGATTTCTTGGCGTAGAAACAGAAATGCAAGAGCTCTCCAAAAATATGGTCGGTTTTGTCGAAAGTTTGCGGGGGGAAGCTGAGCAGTAGCGTACCTTGAAGGCTAATTTGGACAAGTTAAATAGGAAAATTTAGAAAAATCGGCAAAATTGGGAAGGTTTTTTTGATTTTCTTCTTGGATTGGTCTCCTTCTTGGCCTCGTAGACCCCCTTAATTAGACAACATTCCCAACGAGGGGGTACTGTCCAAAAGGGCATATCCTTGGACATTTTTAGTTCTATCTGCGTGATTTTCAAATCGACCAGTCTTTGCTAAAACGTTCTCGAGGACCGGCCATTTCGCCATTGATCTTCCTACAAATTTTTATCTGTCATACTTTCAGTTTTCCCAAGTTTTCAGCTGATTTTAGAGTAAGCCTATAAAGTTGATGTTTATACTTCGGAAAATTTCAGCTGTCAGTTGAATAATTTAAGATGGCCGCCGTGGAAAAATTGTTAAATGGTGATATCTCGGGAACGGTTAGTGCTAGGACGCTGAAATCTGGTACGTAGCTCCTTTACGCGATAGGGTAGAAGTCGCAATGGAACCTTCTCTTGGGCACCGAGGGTTCCATTTTCGAATATTCTTGTTAATTGACACTTTTTTTTATAGAACTTGCTTCTTTTCACAATTATTGATAAACATTAACTCTAACTAATAAAAATAATAAATAACAATATTTGATAAATGAGAATCCTAACATAGGAACTCGTAGTGCTTTATTTTGTGTTTGGTCTTAATTGAATTTCGAAACGAACGATGCAAACTTTTTCAAATTTTGGCCGAAAATCCCGAATGGTTCCGATTCGCCAGCCACTAACTAGTAATCGGAAGCATTCGGCGGCCGCGCCCATCTACAACTGACAGCTGAGATTTCCGAAATGTAAACATTAATTTTAAAGCCTCAGACTAAGGAAAATCGGCCGAAAAGCGTGGAAAACTGTCTGGCCGGGGAAAATTTGAACATTTCTAGGAAGATTATTGGCAAAATGCCCGGTCCTCGAGGTCGTTTTCACAAAGACTGGTCGGTTTGAAATTTTCATGTCAGAATTTATTTTTGGCTGATGACGTCACGCGGTTTTCGCCCAGACAGTGGCGGTTACAAATTCGGGCAAAAATGTATTTTTTCGATTTTTCGGCAGACATGGGCGTAGTTATATTTTTTTTGCCATTTCTTCCGTTTTCCCATAAGAAATACATTGTGCAATGCTTTTTAAATGGGACAATATTGATTTCGTCATAAAAAAAGATGGAGGCGAAAAAAAATGGCCGCCGTAGACAGGGTAATTAAAAAATGGGGATATCTCTGAAACGAATAAAGTTAGAGAGCTGAAATTTGGTACCATGGTTCATTAGGGAATGGACTGCAAGTTGCCATAGGTGGAAACCTTCGTCATGGTACCAAACCCATGGGTACCATTAACGAAATTTTGCATATAAGTTTTCAGGCTTTTGCACGTGTATTTCCCATAAGAAATACATTGTGCAACGCTTTTTAAATGGGACAATATTGATTTCGTTATAAATAAAAGATGAAGGCGAAAAAAAAATGGCCGCCGTAGACAGGGTAATTTAAAAATGGGGATATCTCTGAAACGAATAAAGTTAGAGAGCTGAAATTTGGTACCATGGTTCATTAGGGAATGGACTGCAAGTTGCCATGGGTGGAAACCTTCGTCATGGTACCAAACCCATGGGTACCATTAACGAAATTTTGCATATAAGTTTTCAGGCTTTTGCACGTGTATTTCCCATAAGAAATACATTGTGCAATGCTTTTTAAATGGGAGGAATATAGAAAAGGTTATATTTAGGGTACCATTGATGGTACATGGTTCAAATTTGGATGGTAGGTACCTACGGGGGTATTATAAATTGTAATATAGTTGCCGTAGCTATCATAGCTACAGTAGCTGAGTACCGTTGATATTTAGAGAACTGTTAATGATACATGGTTCAACTTTGAATGCTGGGTGCCCATGGAGGTACCATGAATGGTAATATAGCTCACATAGCTATATGTAGCTGACTGTAGCTAGGTTATAGCTGTTTTATGAACCGATGGTGATATCGACTTGAAAATCGAACGGTAGGTTTCCCTTATGTAAAATTCGCTAAAAATGACATTTTTAAAAATCCAAGATGGCCGCCTGAAAAGTTTTGGTTTTAAGCCGATATCTCGGGAACGGTTCGAGCTAGAAAGCTGAAATTTGGTATGTGGCCATTTTATAGGACGGGCTAGAGGTCTCTGAGGTCCTAAACCTTGCCGCGGGTACCCAAGGTTCTATTTTGGAAACTTTTTTAATAAAATGACACTTTCTTGCTACAACTTACTGACTGTTGCTAAAGGGCGCTGAAACCAAATATATCCGACGTTTCGACTTTACGCCTACTATAGGCCATCATCAGGGTATTCACTTTTATTACAAATATTGCTTCATAAATGTGCCACGCCCAAACAATCAGTTTTTCGTATATGACTGACAAAATAGCTTTAACGAAGCCCATTCGACTGGTACTAACTGTTCGATTTTGTCGTTTTTAGGTTCCAAGATTTGACTGATTAAATTTCTCATATATAGGGGTAGAGTGACATTTACCATTTTATAGCAAAGCCATTTACGGCAATAGAACAACAGTGACTCAATTAAGTGTGAGTCGGCTCAAATACTGCTCAAAACGTTAATTACGATTTCGTTAAGTTTAATAACAGTCTCATGGGAAGTGAAAAACTATTAAAATTTTGTAAAAATTACCTAATATTTTTATTTGATCGAACATTACGCCAAGAAAATTAAAAACCTTGAACGACAAATTAAGCAGGTATTTTGTGGTCGAGAATGCTCTATTCATGGGTGTCAATAGCATCGTTATACCATGTTTAGTTTTTGAATTATATAGATAGAAGTATTAAAATGTCGATAAAAGTAGAAAAATTACGTTTTTGGCGCCAATTTGAAGGGGAAGGAAATTACTGAAAATTCCAGAATTTCAATTTTATTACATATTTTTGTCCCCTCTTTCATATGAGACCATTTTTGACAAAATCTATGACAATCGATTTCGGTCGAAAATTTTCACGACCTACCCCCTTTGAAAATTTTGAAATTTTTACATTGTTCTGTTTATCTTTTAAACGGTAAGGTTTTTCGATATGCCGGTTAATTTGATGTATGAAGAGGTCATCAAGGGCTATCAGATGCATGTACCAGAAAGAAGCTAGCTTTCACGGTTTTTGAGAAAATTAAAAAAAAGTGCAAAATTTGTCCCTTATTTTTGGGCCACCCGTGCTCAGTTACTGTTCTAGGCAGAGCTTCGAAAATGGGCTCTACGTGTAGCTCTATTCTTCTACTTCCTTAGCTATTCTTATACATTTTTTGATAAATCTTCATCGAAACGAGATATTAGCTGTTAAAGGCAGCGATGCACGATTTTAATCTCAAAATTTAGTTTTTTGGGCCGGTTTGAGAGCCCCATATGTTTAACATAGAATTTTCTATATGTGTCATTTAAATATATAGTAATCGATTTTATTTGTTACTTCGAGTCGTTCTATAATGAATGGACGTTGATTTCTGTTTTAGATAGTATAGGGTGGCTCAAAAAATGATGCAGGAAGCTAATATATGCTAATAATGCAGAAAAGGTCCATAAGCAGTGTGTATTTTACATAGAAAGAGTGGATTATTTAGTATGTAGACAAGCCAGAATAAAATGTTAGATATAGGCGATGAAAGAGTTATTAAAACTTAGTAATGAAAGCAATTTTAATTATTCAAGGAGTCTGGTGTTGTCAGATATTAGTAATATTTAATGCAGAACATTTCCTTCGCCATTTTATCCACAAATTGTTAAAAAACACTAAAATTATTGTACTTTTTTGGCTTCTCATATAGCCTTTCGAATAAATCTTAATTAAAACGCGATATAAGCTGTTGAAGGCTGAAATGCACGATTTTGATCCCCAAAATTAGGTTTTCGGGTCGATTTGAGAGCTCCATATGCTTAACAAAGAAATAACTACTTTTCCCACATAAATCAATAGTAATCGATTTTATTCGTTGGTTACAGTAGTTTTGTGGCAAATAGGGCATATGTTTACGGTTTAGATAGTATAAAGTGTCCCAAAAAAATATTGTAACCTGGAATTTTAGGATTTTTGCATGTAGATCGATATCAATTAATTTATTGCGTTAATTCGAGTAGTTTTATGATAAATAGAGCGTTGATTTCTGTTTTAAATAGTATACGGTGTCCAAAATAATGCTAAGTGCTAATGCTAAATTTTATTACCTTATTGTAAACACTGCATTGATTTTTGATTTAGATATTATAGGGTGAGCCAAAAATTGGCAAATATTACATTTTTACGAACAATCAAAGCTAGAAAAGTGAAATTTCAATTGTAGATTCGTTTTATAATCACAAACAATATGTCATAAATGAGTACCTTGATATGGGTACTCGTGGTACCATTTTATATCTTTTTATGAATTTTAGCACGTTTTTTACCCTTCTTCAAAAGATGTTAAGTTTGCGAATATGAAATCAAGTATTTCATATTCGCGTTTCGACATTTCAGTTACTTTTAGGTATCATCAGGTTCTTTGTTGATAATTTTACGGCAGTTTAAGCTATATCAGAGGACTGTTCGGATATTTCCTAAACTATGGGCGCTCTGCGCGCGTGGTCTGAACCCACCAAACTTCTACAACAGTTCGTAAGTATTCGTGAAGTCCGGGAGTTCTTAAATGTTCGTTTCCAAAATCGATGGATTGGAAGGAATGGAGCACAACATTGGCTACCAAGGTCCCGTGACATAACGCCTCCCGATTTCTTTTTATGGGGATATGTGAAAGGAATCGTGTATAATACGCCATCAACCACAAAAGAAAATATGAAGGAACGAATCAGAGAGGCCTTCAGAAGCATAGCTCCCTATATGTTACGCAATGTGAGTGAAGGATTTAAAAACAGAATACGTTTATGTTTAGAATCAAACGCTCGTCATTTTGAACAAATTTTATAACTGTTTGTTTTTGTTTGTTTTACTCTTATGTTGACTTGTTATTTATTGTATTTCAAATTGCCACTATTATTGCACTTAATTTTTTTGTAATAGAGATGCTATTAATTTAAATTTTACTAAATTAAATATTTTATGCTAAATAAAGACACTTTAACATTCAGATGACTGCTAAATAATCTTCATGATCATAATTTTGTAACTTATAAATTAATATCTGACAAATATGGGGTGTTCATTAGAAAACTTCGTCTAGTTGGTTGTGAAATTTCAAAGGAAAAGAATGGAGAAACAAAAGTCCATTTACTTTCATTATGCCATCCTTTTCTGTCAAAATTATATGCCTCCTAAATGAAGTTTTCTAGTGAACACCCAGTACTAATGATAATTAGTTTTGCTTTCTCAAAGAATTGTATTGTAACAGGTAAAGTAAATTACTTAATTCGTTTATGTCAGCTCAAATTCAGAAAAAAATCAATTTTCCAAGAAAACGCAAAGACCAAGCTATAGGAATGTTTAACAGTTTTGATAGGAAACTAAATTCTACATCTAATGATACTATAAAATACAGGGTGTCTAATTTAAATTAAACGAGTTATTACTGTTTGAAGTTTGCAATAATTTGGTGTTCATTTATTGACATTCCGTGCACAGTAGTTAATATTTAATACACACCGCAAAAAAATCCAATGTACTGTCAGCCCACCAGCCAATTTTGGTGGTTGAAAAGAAACCAAGGGCTGAGATTTTAAACATTTAATTTGATGCTGCATTTTCACAAAATATCGAATATCTGAAGAACGGTACGGTTTAGATGTCATAAACCTTAATAAAACTACCTTTACTTTTGTCCGTAGGTACCGAAAATACAGTAATATACTAGGTGTTTCATTTAAGAAAATAAAACTTTAATCAATCATTATACTCTTGGGACCATCTGTATACAATGACAATATTTTTAAAATGGACTTCCAATAGACCCCCATCCATTCCATATACAAAACTTTTTTAAAATCTAAAAGTTTAGCCATAATCTTCCGTGTCGAGTAACGTGAATCACCCTGTATATAACGTTCACGTCATAGTAGTCAAAGATTGAAGGCTACGAAGTAGACAAAACTTTAGATTGTAATTAGTAAATCAGTTCTCATTTCTAAGTACGTTCAACGACCATACCTTTTTTAAATGGTGTCATCTTTTTCATCTACAAGCAAAAATTCAAAATTTACGACAAAAGCAGACAATTCTTTTCCGTTATTTCTAAATGTTAAGTAAAGTCTAACTAAGGTCTAAAGCAAGCTATAAGAAACTTTTAGTAGTTTTAAGTGTATGACAGAGATATAGAAGAATTGTAATGGTTTTGTCCTAGTACTTTCTATGCTTTATGGAATATTTAGAACTTCTTTTGTGACTGCGCATGTACAATGGGTATGACTTTCTGCCACATGGACTTTACATTTCCTCATGGGAATTAAATGGAAAAATGACTTAAATTCCTTTATAGCATATCTACTTGAATCCGTTTCGCCTAACCAGAAATTCCAGATATTTTGACTTTTTAATTTTGGAAAAAAGTAATATTTTTCAATATAACAGGAACATTCATCTTTTAGTGTCATTGTTCTACAAAAGATACAACTTAACTGAAACCCGAGTTTCTGAAATTGGCTAATTGGGATAAAAACTGCGATGCCAGGCACTGGCTTAAGATTTCAGTTTCACCGAAAAAGGAGTAATTAATGTTCCGGAATCTTAATTCGACTCTTAAGGGGATATTCAAATAAGATTATGAAACGATTTAATAAAATAAAAAGTATAAAGCGGCTTCGCTATTATTTCAAATTTGTTCTAATTAATAATTAAAAGTGTTTTCTTTGCAAATTCGATTCAGCTGTTGGGAGTTTACTCGAGACTTCCAGCTTGACTGTTTAGTCATAACGATAATTTAGTGGA
Organism: Taphrorychus bicolor; assembly: GCA_951812265.1. Taxonomy (NCBI): domain Eukaryota; kingdom Metazoa; phylum Arthropoda; class Insecta; order Coleoptera; family Curculionidae; genus Taphrorychus; species Taphrorychus bicolor. The sequence continues at coordinate 31,204,345 of OX638307.1, forward strand.
CGATAGTGGGTTTTTACATGCAATCGATATATCGACTTGGTATCGAATTAATTGAAAGTTTAAAGCACCCTCGAATTAAATAAACATGCTGCAGAGACCTTAATACACCAATTTGTTATCAGGGAATTCAACTAAGTAAACGGCAATTTACATGCAGCTAAATTTCATCTACTTAATCCTGCAGGTAGTTTGACTTAGAGCTCGGCAAGCATATAAAGTGTTTTCATCCACATATGCATTTTGATGTAAACGTTGTTACCAACTTTGTCGAGGGCGAGAGTTCAAGTCATGGATATAGAGAGTCAAACAACATTAATAATCACTTTCTGTATTGCCCCCTGAGTTGGTTTAAATACACAAACTTTACTTATGTGCTCCTCTATGACAACTTAGTTGTTATACGACTTTAACTACGGTTTGTATAGGGAAATCACCGTTTTTATTACAGATACCCATGCAATTAAAAAGTTTTAGAGTTAGCAGAACATGAAACTGCCTTGAGTTCGAATAGTAAGTAAAACGATCTTGAAGCTAAAGTTCGCGGTTTAAGACACTTTATGCGAGTGAGTCCCTGGGGATTGACCCCACGTATGCTGAAGTGCCATTGGGGGGCAGAATTATGCTATCAATTAGCAATTAATAGAAATTTTCGACCCTATCTCAAATTGTAGAGCATTTAATGTTATTTTGACCCGGCAAAGTTTTAGATTAACGGTGGTCCCCGGCTCTTACCCAAATTACACGTGTATCTTCAATCCAAGATGAAACAATGTCCGTAGGATAATAACATTACTAACGGGCGATAAACGTAAATATCACTTGAGCTGGCGTTTTAACAACACATATAAAATTATAAAGGATGGCCGTTTTATGCGTAATTTTTATGACGTCTTAAATCCAAACATTAAGGGTTTAAGACCGTGCCCTAATAAATTTAAATATAAAAACTTTACACGCATCATAAAGCATATTACTTTGTCAGTCATTCGATAACAGTTTATACAGACTTACAGTAACACTGGCGTTGCGAATGTATTTCTCCTGGGTGACGTTGGGGCCGTGCATCTGCCTCCAGGTGAGACGGTACCCCAGGAAGTCTCCGTTGATTAGATCGATGTCTGGTGGTTCCCAGCTGATGAAGACCGAGGTGGACGAAACGTTGCGGGCGGTAAATGGAATTCGTGCTTCTGGAACTAAAGAAGAAATCATCAGATTGGATGTTTTTTAATTTTAATTAATTAAATTTTCACCAAATTTTAAATAATTCAGAAAGGTAGTACACATATGGGACCTTGATCTGGCGAAAAATCAAGATCCTAGCTTTGAATTTAAAATTTTGACAAATTTTTAAATTTTTTGGTAGTTTCCGAAATTGACGCAACCGTCTTCCGGTAAATTGAGCGAATTTTTCCGGAAGTCCGAAAATTTCTCATTTGACAGATCAAACTTTAAACACTTTAGAAAATAGGCGGAAAAGCGTGAAAAAAAGTTTTATAGGTAAAAATTTAAAAATTTCGATGAAGATTATTGACAAAATGCAACAAATTTTTTGCAAAGACTGGTCGATTTGAAGATTCTCTGTCGGGATTCATGATGGCTGATGACGTCGGGGCCCGGCCACGTGGTTTATAATTTGTTCGCGATACAGTACATTTTAACAATCCAACCGTCCCATAATAAACTCACTGCCCAGTGCTTTTTTAAATGGGACAACTTGAATTTGTCATAAATAAAAGATGGACGCGAAAAAAAAATTACCGCCGTAGACAGGGTGATAACAAAAAATTGTGATATCTCTGAAACGAATAAAGTTACAGAGCTGAATTGGTCCTTTACGGAATGGACTAGAAGTTGTGGCAAATTTAATTAACAAATTGGTCAGCAGAATACTTGAGTTAGTTTGTTTATGGTGTGCTTATTTGAACCGGCCATTTTTTTTTCCGCGCGCGGGGCGCCCATAGTTTAAACTATAAAAATGGTGGTACCCATATCAGGGTCCCATTTGTTAAATTAATTTACAACCAAAGTTTCAGCTCTCTAACTTTAATCGTTTCAAAGATATTTTTTATCCGAACGCAGTGAGGATTATAACGCGCAGCCAACAGAGACATTTTGGTTGTAGATATTTGGTACTTTTTTGGTTTTAACTTTGAAACTGCTCATTTGACGCGATTTTCGTTCAAAGGGCGTAGGTACAGAAATGAACAGGCTTTTCAAAAATGTGGTCGATTTGACGGTACGTGCGGGGGGGGGGGCCGACCAGTGGCGTACCAAAGTAAAAAATGCGGTTTTTTAGGTACCCAAATTTACGGAGGTTTTGTCGTAACTCCGGGACTATGTGGGGTATAGGGCTCCCCATGGGTAAAATTCCTCATATATGTAGATGATAAATTTTGAAGTCTAATTCCGATAAGTTAAATAGGAAAATCTAGAAAAAATCGCAAAGTTGGCACGGTTTTTTGAAAAAAATTTTGTAATGGTCAACTTCTGGGCCTTCTGGATCCCCTTAGTTAGAGGATTGGCCCAACAACGATGGTACTAGGGAAAAGGGCATATCCTTGGGCACTTTTAAGCCCCTAAACCGCTAAAGGTGTCACTTTAATACAGAGTGGTCAAAAAAATGTCCAAAGACAATTAAGGAAAAGTGTCCAAAATAGCAAGGTAGTTTTTTGCGATTTTTACGAAAATCATGGAGCGTTCCAGCTTCGGTGGTATATGGGCAACTAGAACAAGTGGAAAGAAAAAAAAAAACAGTTATTAGTTTTGGTCTAGCTCTTATACCGAGTGAGCTACAAAAGTTTTTCTGTGCCGCATTTTTTGTCAATTTTGGTGTACTTTTCTCACATTTCACCCTGTAGATTCGACATTTTTCCAGCAAAATTCTTTCTGGAAAATTCTGAAATAATTCAGGGAGGTAGTACACACATGGGCCCTTAACCGTGCCAAAAATCAAGAGCCTAGCTTTGAATTTGAAATTTTGACGAATTTTTAAACTTTAAATTTCAAATTGCCACTTTGAGGTATATTTGTGCCGAGACCGTGCATCTAATCGAATGGTTTTCTATCCCAGGGGATACCTTGGAATGTTTTTTTTTTGGGACTTAGGAACCACTTTTAGCTGGGACGTCGCGAAATGGGCTTAATTGAATTTCGAAGCGAAAGATGCAGATTTTTTTGAAAATTTGGCCGAAAATCCCGAATGGTTCCGAAGCGACGTCCACCACGGGGGTGTCGGAAGCATTCGGCGGCCGCGCCCATCTGCAACTGACAGCTGAGTTTTCCGAAATGTAAACATTAACTTTAAAGCCTCAGACTAAGGAAAATCGGCCGAAAAGCGGGGAAAACTGTCTGGCCGGGGAATATTTGAACATTTCTAGGAAGATTATTGGCAAAATGCCCAGTCCTCGAGGTCGTTTTCACAAAGACTGGTCGATTTGAAAATTTCGTGTCAGGCATCATTTTTGCCTGATGACGTCGAAGCCAGACCACGCGGTTTTCGCCCAGACAGTGGCGGTTACAAATTCGGGCAAAAATGTATTTTTTCGATTTTTCGGCAGACATGGGCGTAGTTATATATTTTTTTGCCATTTCTTCCGTTTTCCCATAAGAAATACATTGTGCAATGCTTTTTAAATGGGACAAAATTGATTTCGTCATAAATAAAAGATGGAGGCGAAAAAAAAATGGCGGCCGTAGACAGGGTAATTAAAAAATGGGGATATCTCTGAAACGAATAAAGTTAGGGAGCTGAAATTTGGTACCCTGGTTCATTAGGGAATGGACTGCAAGTTGCCATGGGTGGAAACCTTCGCCATGGTACCAAACCCATGGGTACCGTTAACGAAATTTTGCATACAAGTTTTCAGGCTTTTGCACGTGTATTTCCAAGAAAAAATCATTGTGCAACGCTTTTTAAATGGGACAATATCGATTTCGTCATAAATAAAAGATGGAGGCGAAAAAAAAAATGGCCGCCGTAGACAGGGTAAGTAAAAAATGGGGATATCTCTGAGACGAATTAAGTTAGAGAGCTGAAATTTGGTACCATGGTTCATTAGGGAATGGACTGCAAGTTGCCATGGGTGGAAACCTTATTCATGGTACCAAACCCATGGGTACCATTAACGAAATTTTGCATATAAGTTTTCAGGCTTTTGCACGTGTATTTCCCATAAGAAAAACGTTGGGCAATGCGTATTATATGGGTGGAATGTAGATTACGTCATATTTGGGGTACCATTAATGGTACATGGTTCAAATTTGGATGGTAGGTACCTATGGGGGTATCATAAATTGTGATATAGCTGACTCAGCTATCATAGCTACAATAGCTGAGTAACGTTAGCATTTAAAGAACTGGTAATGATACATGGTTCAACTTTGGATGCTGGGTGCCCATGGGAGTACCATGAATGGTAATATAGCAGACATAGCTATGTAGCTGACCATAGCTAGGTTATAGCTGTTTTATGAACCGATGATGATATCAAGTTGAAAATCGAATGGTAGGTTACCCTTATGTAAAATTCGCTAAAAATGACATTTCTAAAAATCCAAGATGGCCGCCTGAAAAGTTTTGGTTTTAAAGCGATATCTCTGGAACGGTTCGAGCTAGAAAACTGAGATTTGGTATGTGGCCATTTTATGGGACGGGCTAGAGGTCTCTGAGGTCCAGAACCTTGTCGCGGGTACCGAAGGTTCCATTTTGGAAACTTTTTTATTAAAATGACAGTTTTTTGCTACAACTTACTGACTGTTGCTAAAGGGCGCCGAAACCAATATATCCGACGTTTCGACTTTACGCTTACCATAAGCCATCATCAGGGTATTCTCTTTTATTACAAATATTGCTTCATAAATGTGCCACGCCCAAACAATCAGTTTTTCGTATATGACTGACAAAATAGCTTTAACGAAGCCCATTCGACTGGTACTAACTGTTCGATTTTATCGTTTCTGGGTTCTGAGATTTGACTGATTAAATTTCTCATTTTTAGGGATAGAGTGACATTTGCCATTTTATAGCAAAGCCATTTACGGCAATAGAACAACAGTGACTCAATTAAGTGTGAGTCAGCTCAAATACTGCTCAAAACGTTAATTACTATTCTGCTAAGTTTAATAACAGTCTCATGGGAAGTGAAAAACTATTAAAATGTTGTAAAAATTACCTAATATTTTTATTTGATCGAACATTACGTCAACTAAATTAAAAACCTTGAACGACAAATTAAGCAGGTATTTTGTGGTCGAGAATGCTCTATTCATCGGTGTCAATAGTATCGTTATTCCATGTTTAGTTTTTGAATTATAGAGATATAAGTATTAAAATGTCGATAAAAAGTGAAAAAATTACGTTTAAGGCGCCATTTTGAAGGGGAAGGAAGTTACTAAAAATTCCAAAATTGCAAATTTTTTACATATTTTTTTCCCCTCTTTCGTTTGAGACTATTTATGATAAAATCTATGACAATCGATTTCGGTTGAAAATTTTCACGACCTACCCCCTTTGAAAATTTTGAAATTTTTACATTTTTTTGTTTATCTTGGAAACGGTAAGGTTTTTCGATATGCAGGTTAATATGATGTATGAAGAGGTCATTAAGGGCTATCAGATGCATGTATCAGAAAGAAGCTAGCTTTCACGGTTTTCGAGAAAATTAAAAAAAAGTGCAAAATTTGTACTTTATTTTTGGGCCACCCGTGCTCAGTTACTGTTCTAGGCAGAGCTTCGAAAATGGGCTCTACGTGTAGCTCTATTCTTCTACTTCCTTAGCTGTTCTAATACATTTTTTGATAAATCTTCATCGAAACGAGATATTAGCTGTTAAAGGCAGG
>OX638307.1:31210382-31321941 GCA_951812265.1 Taphrorychus bicolor
AAATGGAAAAAATACCAAATATATACAACCAAAATCGAGTTTATCACACGGCTTTATAGGTATATCCGAACGTTAGTGAGATAAAATGTTGTGTAAATTCCAAGTATTTTTATCAATGAAACCATGCAGAATGTACAATATTTTATTGTCATAAGTGGGGTGTATTAATTGGGGTAAGTGATGTGGATGGTCAATACCTGACCAACAAACGACGACGCCTTGGTTGAATTTAAGAAGATACGTGACCAACATAAGGGCATGAAAGAGAACCAAGAAAACCAACATAATAAATAGAAAAGGCAATACCACATACATGAAAAGAAGAGTGTGGAAGAATGGAAAGAGCGAGATAAGCAGAGTCAGAAGAGCAAAAAGAGGGAGAATTAGACAGAGAGGTAGAGGAAAAGAAGCCTCTAGAAGAATGAAAAGAGCAAGAAAGGAGAAAAAATCAAATGGAAAATTGGGGCATAGCAAAAAGAACAAGAATAGTAGTATAATCAGAAAAATAATCTTCAAGAAACAAAACAGCTTCAAGATCAGACACTGGCAAGAAAAAGCAAGATTTTTTTTGAAACTATATAGAGTGTCGTCTTCTTGATGTCCTCTTTCACCTCCCATCACCGGAAGCTCCGTAGGCGCAATACTTTCGGGGACACAGACCTCTTCGGTGGTGGGTTTTAAAATCGCGTTTTTTGACCATTTAAAAAAAACAGTTTACAGGTTAATTTCATTCGAATTGAGTTTATTACGTTCTTAGGGGATTGCAAACGTGCCATTCCCATCAAAAACAGCAAAAAAATGTTTCCTAAATTTGTTTGAAAATGTCCAAAGTCCTCCCGTTTTCGCTGATTTCAACGTCACCTCTGCTGTAACTCTGCCATAAAGAGCAAGAAAAGCAAAGTCAGAAAGAGAAAGCAAAACGTCGAGAAAACTAATAAGAACGCGAAAGACAAAGAGAGGTAGAGGAAAAGAAGCGTCAGAAGTCAAAAGTTTTTTTAGGAAAATGTAAATAGACAAATTCAAAAGTATAGAAGACCCGATTCTGGCAAGAGAAATCGAGATTTCGTGGAACTGTGTATATAAATGTCATTTTGACGCTGCAGCATTAGAGAACTAGTGGATCAACGAGGCAAAAGCCACAGAGTCAATTTTGGCATTGCGAGGTAAAGCTTCAGAGATCCTGCAAAATATTAAGGAAGTCACTACTCTATTTTTACGATTTATATAGGTTTTTTTGACGTCACCAAGTTGACGTCAGTTTCACGTCACTGGGTTGTGACTAAGGATCGTCATTTGACGTCACCGTGACCTCCCATTTTAGGCGTCACCCCTGCCGTTACCCGTCATCGTGCTACTGGGGATGATGCCTATAAAAGTTTTAAGTACGGTTAATAAGGGGCTGCTGCCGGGCAAAAAGAGGCCTATACTTCGTCCAATTGTTTTTCATATTTTGTAGCTTATGTGATTTCGTATTAAAACGTATTAAACACAACCCTAACTTACCCAAACAAGTAGGCTAATTTCGAGACAATATTAACGCAACTGGCAACAAGAACTCGCATACTTTATAATAGGATTTCCAGGAACTTCTTCCATGGAAGTCAAATTTGCTTATAATACTATACCTAAGTTTCCCCTTAGAGCAGACCGAGTTGAACACATTTTTGCATATTAAATCAATACTGGCAGTTCTCTAATGACAATAGGTGATTAGAAAATAGTTATTACGGACCTCACAGAAGGACACTTACGAAAACAAGAGCACGTTAAGTGGCCTCCGCTGCCCGAAGTTCATCAGGGCCCTGGGACCCGCCCTAATAGGACCCCCGTGAACGTAGAAACATTGTAATTATAAAGGGCGATACAAGAGCCATTTATTGGGGAATGCTCGTTTGGGCTTTGAGAAAGCTAATTTTGTTTCTTTCCCTGTCTCGTTTTTTTAATGCCAGAGGCCAAATTCTGAGTTCTTAAATTTAGGCACAATTTAACGAGGTAGAATACCATTTTTCCATTATTATATCCGAACGAAGTGAGGCATCTATAAGGATCTCTCGTTTTACGATTTTGGTTAGATATTTGGTAGTTTTTCATTTTCATTTCAAACTTGTTTAAGAGTTATAAGCGTCGAAAATTTTTGAATTTTTAATCGATTATTGCGATAAGTTAAATAGGGAAATTTACAAAAATCGGCAAAATTTGGACGTTTTTTTTTTTTGTTTTTTAAGTTTGTTACGTTCTTAGAGAATTTCAAGCGTGCCATTCCGATCAAAAACAGCAAAAAAATACTCCCGATTTTTTTTTGAAAATGTCCAAGAGGGGAGTATTACCACTTTTTCTCAATCCTCACCTTTGACCGTCTGTAACTTAAGAACGCCTTGACCGATTGGAGTAAATCTAACAGCTTTTTCTTCTCGATGTCCTCTTTCACCTCACACCATGGGAAGTTAAGTGAGGTTAGTTAAATTTTATTTTTCGTTCGGTTAGTTTAGGTTAGGTCAGGTTAGGTCAGTTCTATTTTTCTTTTTCTTTCGATTAAAACAGGTTAATTCAGGTTAGGCCACTCTTATATTTTTTCCATTAATTCACGTTATGTGAGGTTAGTTAAGTTTTAATTTTCTTTTTCTTTCGGTTAGTTCAGATTAGGTCAGGTTAGTTCAGGTTAGGTCAGTTCTATTTTTCTTTTTCTTTTGTTTAGTTCAGATTAGGTCATATTAGTTCAGTTCTATCTTTCTTTTGGATAGGTCAGGTTAGGTTAGTTATATTTTTCTTTTTCTTTAGGTTATGTCAGATTAGGTCAGGTTAGTTCAGGTTAGGTCAGTTCTATTTTTCTTTTTCTTTCGATTAATTCAGGTTGGGTCACTTTTTTTTCCGTTAGTTCGCGTTAAGTGAGGTTAGTTAAGTTCAATTTTTTTTTCTTTCGGTTAGATTAGGTTAGGTTAGGTCACATTAGATCAGTTCTTCTTTTTTCTTTAGGTTATGTCAGATTATGTAAGGTTAGTTCAGGTTAGGGTAGTTCTATTTTTTTGCTCCTTCGGTTAGGTCAAGCTAATTCAGTTCTATTTTTCTTTTTTTTCGGTTATGTCAGATTTGGTCAGGTTAGTTTAGGTTAGGTCAGTTATATTTTTATTTTTCTTTAGGTTATGTCAGATTAGGTCAGGTTAGTTCAGGTTAGGTCAGTTCTATTTTTCTTTTTCTTTCGATTAATTCAGGTTGGGTCACTTTTTTTTCCGTTAGTTCGCGTTAAGTGAGGTTAGTTAAGTTCTATTTTTTTTTCTTTCGGTTAGATTAGGTTAGGTTAGGTCACATTAGATCAGTTCTTTTTTTTTTCTTTAGGTTATGTCAGATTATGTAAGGTTAGTTCAGGTTAGGTTAGTTCTATTTTTTTGCTCCTTCGGTTAGGTCAAGCTAATTCAGTTCTATTTTTATTTTTTTTCGGTTATGTCAGATTTGGTCAGGTTAGTTTAGGTTAGGTCAGTTCTATTTTTCTTTTTCTTTGGGTTATGTCAGATTAGGTCAGGTTAGTTTAGGTTAGGTCAGTTCTATTTTTCTTTTTCTATCGGTTAGTTCAGGTTAGGTCAGGTTAGTTCAGTTCTATTTTTCTTTTTCTTTCGATTAATTCAAGTTAATTCAGGTTAGGTCGTTAGGTCAGTTCTATTTTTCTTTCGGTTAGTTCACGTTAAGTGAAGTTAGTTAAATTTTATTTTTCGTTCGGTTAGTTCAGGTTAGGTCATATTAGTTCAGTTCTATCTTTCTTTCGGTTAGGTCAGGTTAGGTTAGTTCTATTTTTCTTTTTCTTTAGGTTATGTCAGATTAGGTCAGGTTAGTTTAGGTTAGGTCAGTTCTATTTTTCTTTTTCTTTCGGTTAGTTCAGGTTAGGTCAGGTTAGTTCAGATCTATTTTTCTTTTTCTTTCGATTAATTCAAGTTAATTCAGGTTAGGTCAGTTCTATTTTTCTTTCGGTTAGTTCACGTTAAGTGAAGTTAGTTAAATTTTATTTTTTGTTCGATTAGTTCAGGTTAGGTCATATTAGTTCAGTTCTACCTTTCTTTCGGTTAGGTCAGGTTAGGTTAGTTCTATTTTTCTTTTTCTTTAGGTTATGTCAGATTAGGTCAGGTTAGTTTAGGTTAGGTCAGTTCTATTTTTCTTTTTCTATCGGTTAGTTCAGGTTAGGTCAGGTTAGTTCAGTTCTATTTTTCTTTTTCTTTCGATTAATTCAAGTTAATTCAGGTTAGGTCGTTAGGTCAGTTCTATTTTTCTTTCGGTTAGTTCACGTTAAGTGAAGTTAGTTAAATTTTATTTTTCGTTCGGTTAGTTCAGGTTAGGTCATATTAGTTCAGTTCTATCTTTCTTTCGGTTAGGTCAGGTTAGGTTAGTTCTATTTTTCTTTTTCTTTAGGTTATGTCAGATTAGGGCAGGTTAGTTTAGGTTAGGTCAGTTCTATTTTTCTTTTTCTTTCGGTTAGTTCAGGTTAGGTCAGGTTAGTTCAGTTTTATTTTTCTTTTTCTTTCGATTAATTCAAGTTAATTCAGGTTAGGTCGTTAGGTCAGTTCTATTTTTCTTTCGGTTAGTTCACGTTAAGTGAAGTTAGTTAAATTTTATTTTTTGTTCGATTAGTTCAGGTTAGGTCATATTAGTTCAGTTCTATCTTTCTTTCGGTTAGGTCAGGTTAGGTCAGTTCTATTTTTCTTTTTCTTTAGGTTATGTCAGATTAGGTCAGGTTAGTTTAGGTTAGGTCAGTTCTATTTTTCTTTTTTTTTCGATTAATTCAAGTTAATTCAGGTTAGGTTGTTAGGTCAGTTCTATTTTTCTTTCGGTTAGTTCACGTTAAGTGAAGTTAGTTAAATTTTATTTTTCGTTCGGTTAGTTCAGGTTAGGTCATATTAGTTCAGTTTTATCTTTCTTTCGGTTAGGTCAGGTTAGGTTAGTTCTATTTTTCTTTTTCTTTAGGTTAGAAAGATTCCGATTTTTTTTTCCAAAAAGTCCAAAAAGGTCGTAATGCCCCTCACCTTTTTCTCAATTCTCAATTTTGACCGCTTGTAACTTGAGAACGCCTCCACCGATTGGCGTGAATCCAATTGTTTTTCCTCCTCTTGATGTCCTCTTTCAACTCCCACCGTCGGAAGTTCCGTAGGTCCAATATTTTTGGTGGCAGACCCCTTCGGAGAGCGATTTTTAAGCACTTTAGAATCTCGTTTTTTGAGCGTTTTTTAAAAAAACCTCTTTAGAGGTTAAATTTATTCGAATTTAGTTTGTTACGTTATTAGAGGATTGCAAGGGTGTCATTCCACAGTCAGAAGTTCCATAGGTGCAATATTTTCGGAGATAGACCCCTACGAAGGTCGATTTTTAAGCACTTTTAGCGACAGGATAGCTTGAAGAATCCGAAATCGAGCTATCGATGGAATAAAGGTTGGATAGTCACCTTGATATTCATGCTCTTCTCTCTTCCATTGTTTGCTGTATTAGTACTGTTGATTTTCTTCAAAGTACTTTTTTGTATCAATTTTCTTTTTATATATAAGAATGTTATGCAATAGGCAAACAGTTACCAACAAGTCGTCAACAGTTAAGGAACCTTAAAAATAGTTGGTCCATTTTCGATTTTAAGGTTTTATTTCGATAAAAATATTGGCCAATGTCGGATCAAAACTTTGTAAGAGCAGGTCGGCTGATTCAGTTGTCAACGAGAGGCTTTTAATGTTTTTTTTTTCAAGCTTGAACACTATTTTGCCAGTATAGTAATTCAATTTAAGAAGCTTTTTTTTAATTTTAGAATCACAAAAATTAATTTTTACTTGTAAGCAATGCCATCTAGTGTTGAACGACTTTTACCAATAGCAATTCATGACGTATCAGTCTCTCTGTTGTAGTTAATTGACGATAAATTATTGGAACCCGTATCCCGTAACAATATTATGCACTTTTAATACTCATTGATTTTAATTGAGACAATTTTGGCCATAAACATTGTTTTTCCGAAGATAGACCCCTTCGGTGATCGAATTTTAGGCACGCGATTCTTATACGCGTTTTTCGATCATTTTTTAAAAAACCAGTTTAGAGGTTAATTTCCTTCGAATTGAGTTTGTTACGTTCTTAGGGGATTGCAAACATGCCATTCCGATCAAAAACATAAAAAAAATCCCGAAATGTTTCTGAAATTGTCCAAAGGGGGGGGGGGGAGGGTATTACGACTTTTTTCTCAATTCTCAACTTTGACCGTTTCTAACTTGAGAACGCCTCGACCGATTGGAGTGAATTTAACTATTTTTTCCTTTTCTTGTTGTCCTCTTTCACTTCCCATCATCGGAAGTTCCGTAGGTGCAATATTTCCGGAGATAGAACGCTTCGGAGTTCGGTTTTGAAGCACCTTTAAAATCGCGTTTTAGGACCAGTTTTAAAAAACCTCGAGGGGATTGCAAGGGTGCCATTCCTATCAAAAACAGCACAAAAATTTTCTGCGCGTTTGGACATTTCCCAAGTTTGCCCACAGCGATCGGATAATTCCTAAGCATGTTTAAATGCAAAAAAATGCGCGCGATAAGCATGTAAAGCACACCACAAACCCATAAACAAACCAACTCAAGATTTCTGCTGATCAACTTGTTTTAGTATTAGTATTCACTCTCTTCAGCCTACTATTTGGTGCCACGAGGTTCCTAGATAAGAAAACCAGTTAATTTTAAAGTCACTCGGATGTTGCGAAAGAAAAAGTAATAATTTAACCACAAAATGCGAATCCAGAACAAACGTTTTAATTTTTCTGCTCCCGTTTCACACTTATTATCGGAGCGGGACTGTTTTCACATCGTGAAACTCCATATGTGTGATGAAGAGTATTTACGACCGTCGAAAATATATTGTCTCCAAAATTTCTGAGCAAATGAATCACAAAAGTTACTCCGCTGTAATATGTTTAGTATAAATGGTTCTAAAAGTTACCGTGATTTATAATATTGGGACTTCTGATTTAGGGGACAACCACGGAAGTGTGACAGATTTATTTACCTCTGTTTGACAGGGTTCTAATTGTTTTCTCGCCCCCTCGTAGTTAGAAAACAGAGAGCCATCGATCTCCTTAAAAAGGAGCATGATATGCAGACAGGTCTTTCTAAAGGGTTTGAATAAATTGCGACCGAAAGTGCATATTGCATATAGATCTTGTGGCAAGATTATTTTGACATCCCGGTGTGCCGCGCATCGGGACGTGTAGTTTGTTTAACCCACAACTGGAACACGTATACAGCTAAGTTCTAGTTACATTTGCAGTTGAGCTCGGTGTTCTCACTTTTTAATTTGCGACCTACGTGCACACACATATCTAATTATAACTGATGCTCAACATCGCAAATATGGTCGAGTGGTGGTTTATATTCATTATTCTCATTTTCAAACGTCCAGTAATTAAATAGTACACCTAGCTCTGTCCAAGCATAGATTACGTTAGCCTAAATAATTTATTACGTAAAAGTAATTTCATAAATGGGAAAAGTTAGTAGGTGCGCCAATGAAACGGCCTCCACCTGGGAAATCAAAAGCAAAACAAAGGTAAAATCAACTCCTCCTCTAAAAACGTACTATGGCAATAAAAAACTCACGACTTGACCCTCAACTGGGCAAAAGTTATTAACCTAAGAAGCACTTTTGCATTTTTTACTCAATCGAACCAATATTGTAATAATTATCTGGAACTCAATTTTGAGGGTTGAGGCTCTATTCATTATTAACTTCTAGATTCCTTTCAAGATCTGTCGGCCCATTCTGGGGCGTTCCACTTTCCGTCTTTTTCGTCGCCCTATTTAATTAAGAAAAAATGTGTGGGCAATTGATTTAATTGTATCTGAAGACCTCGCTTAAGGATAAAGCCACTGATTTATAGCGAAGGGGCTTACGGGGTAAAATTAACCATAGACGGACGAAAATTCTTGCGGCTTTTAGGATTTTGTATTCCATACTCGCGTAGGTTTCCAGATAATACAAGCTGGCGAAATTTTTAAACCTTACCAAACGGAGTTGTTTTAATGATTAATCTTCCAACAGCCTTTCACTAGAAATGTACAATGTTTTAGCTGATGAAAATGCCACGTCCCATCGGGGATAATATTTAACTTTGTGGAAAGGCAACCCACACCTTTGAAATATTGCTAACCGGAGAACCAGTTAATAAATGACAAGATCGGATTTCCTATAATAGCTTTAGGTTCAACTTAGGTATACATCTCTTGGAGAAAATTAATGAGATTATTTAGGCAAAAACTTCGTTTGCATACTACAAATACTACGCTGGATGAACTAATTTTAAGTTAGAAAACTATTTAAACACGATACCCCTTGAGTTCGAACTCGCAATTCGCTTAGGTACTATATGTATTACTATATTACATATATTAGATGACAATAGAGAACATTTTTTTTTAATCAAATCTTATTGCCTTGCAAACTAATAATGAATTAATGAACGACAGAGACAGAGAGAACTAAATATTGAATGGAATTCAATGCAGCGGTCAAGTTCAATATGAACGTATGTGGGCTTCGTAAACTTTCCATTAATGTTCCTCGATGAAATTGAGTCCAATTCCAATTTAACAGAAGACGCTTTATTAAGAAACCAATACAAGACAGAAGCTCTGGTTTTGCTTAAACCTGGATAGTTATAGCGAGATTCATTATTAGAACATAAACAGTCTTTTCATTCGCCTTTACCGAGAAGTGTTCTGGTTCGTGATGGGTTTGTTGAAAAGGTACCTACCGCAAAGTGGTCCAAAAATCGACCATCGAAAGGGTCTATGTTATTAGAGTATTTGAAAGAGGAAAACAAAGATATATTATAAAGTTGCAAATCGCAAAAAGAAGGAACCCTTTTGGTCAATTAAAAGAATTTTGGTTGTGTTATTTTTCACTTAAAGGGGAAAATTTCGATCCCTTGATTTGATATCCTCTTTCACCTCCTATAATCGGAAGTTCCGTAGGTGCATTATTTCCGGAGATAGACCCCATCGGAGGTTGATTATGAAGCAATTTTAGAATCGTTTTCGAATTTTAGAAAATTTTCAGATTTTTTTTTTCAAAATTTTCAAAACAACGAAGGAGGCGTCCAAATTACGAATTTTTTATCAATTCTCAATTTTGACCGCCTGTAACTTGAAAACGCGTTGACCGATTGGAGTGAATCCAACTGTCTTTTCTTCTTCTTGATGTCCTCTTTCACCTCACACGTAGTTGCAATATTTCCGGAGATAGACCCCTTCGGAGGTCGATTATTAAGCACTTTTAAAATCGCGTTCTTGACCACTTTAAAAAAAAAATCCTTTAGAGATTAATTTCATTCAAAATGAGTTTGTTACGTTTTTAGGTCTATTGCAAGGGTGTCATTCCGATCAAAAACCGAAAAAAAAAATTTGCCCAGAGGAGGGGGGGTATTACGACTTTTTTCTCAATTCTCAACTTTGACCGCCTGTAACTTGAGAACGCCTTGACCAATTGGAGTGAATCCATCAGTTTTTCCTTCTTCTTGATGTCCTCTTTCACCTCCCACCATCGGAAGTTCCGTAGGTGCAATATTTTCGGAGATAAACCCCTTCGGAGGTCGATTTTTAGGCACTTTAGAATCGCGTTTTTGGACCATTTTTAAAAAAAAAAACCTCTTTAGAGGTTAATTTCATTCGAAACGAGTTTGTTACGTTCTTAGGTCTATTGCAAGCGTGTCATTCCGATCAAAAACCGAAAAAAAAATCTCCGATTTTTTTTTCGGTTTTTTTTTTGAATTTTTCTCCGATTTTTTTTTTGAAAATGCTCAGAGGTGGTATTACGACTTTTTTCTCAATTCTCAACTTTGACCGCCTGTAACTTGAGAACGCCTTGACCAATTGGAGTGAGTCCAGCAGTTTTTCATTCTTCTTGATGTCCTCCTTCACCTCCCACCATCGGAAGTTCCGTAGGTGCAATATTTTCGGAGATAGACCCCTTCGGAGGTCGATTTTTAGGCACTTTAGAATCGCGTTTTTGGACCATTTTTAAAAAAAAACCTCTTTAGAGGTTAATTTCATTCAAAATGAGTTTGTTACGTTCTTAGGTCTATTGCAAGCGTGTCATTCCGATTAAAAACCGAAAAAAAAATTTCCGATTTTTTTTTGAAAATGCTCAGAGGTGGTATTACGACTTTTTTCTCAATTCTCAACTTTGACCGCCTGTAACTTGAGAACGCCTTGACCGATTGGACTGAATCCAGCAGTTTTTCCTTTTTCTTGGTGTCCTCTTTCACTTCCCACCATCGGAAGTTCCGTAGGTGCAATATTTTCGGAGATAGACCCCTTCGGAGGTCGATTTTTAGGCACTTTAGAATCGCGTTTTTGGACCATTTTTAAAAAAAAATCCTTTAGAGGTTAATTTCATTCAAAACGAGTTTGTTACGTTCTTGGCAAGCGTGTCATTCCGATCAAAAACCGAAAAAAAAAATCCGAAATTTTTTTGAAAATGCCCAGAGGGGGGGGGGGAGTATTACGACTTTTTTCTCAATTCTCAACTTTGACCGCCTGTAACTTGAGAACGCCTTGACCAATTGGAGTGAGTCCAGCAGTTTTTCATTCTTCTTGATGTCCTCCTTCACCTCCCACCATCGGAAGTTCCGTAGGTGCAATATTTTCGGAGATAGACCCCTTCGGAGGTCGATTTTTAGGCACTTTAGAATCGCGTTTTTGGACCATTTTTAAAAAAAAACCTCTTTAGAGGTTAATTTCATTCAAAATGAGTTTGTTACGTTCTTAGGTCTATTGCAAGCGTGTCATTCCGATCAAAAACCGAAAAAAAAATTTCCGATTTTTTTTTGAAAATGCTCAGAGGTGGTATTACGACTTTTTTCTCAATTCTCAACTTTGACCGCCTGTAACTTGAGAACGCCTTGACCGATTGGACTGAATCCAGCAGTTTTTCCTTTTTCTTGGTGTCCTCTTTCACTTCCCACCATCGGAAGTTCCGTAGGTGCAATATTTTCGGAGATAGACCCCTTCGGAGGTCGATTTTTAGGCACTTTAGAATCGCGTTTTTGGACCATTTTTAAAAAAAAATCCTTTAGAGGTTAATTTCATTCAAAACGAGTTTGTTACGTTCTTGGCAAGCGTGTCATTCCGATCAAAAACCGAAAAAAAAAATCCGAAATTTTTTTGAAAATGCCCAGAGGGGGGGGGGAGTATTACGACTTTTTTCTCAATTCTCAACTTTGACCGCCTGTAACTTGAGAACGCCTTGACCAATTGGAGTGAGTCCAGCAGTTTTTCATTCTTCTTGATGTCCTCCTTCACCTCCCACCATCGGAAGTTCCGTAGGTGCAATATTTTCGGAGATAGACCCCTTCGGAGGTTGATTTTTAGGCACTTTAGAATCGCGTTTTTGGACCATTTTTAAAAAAAAACCTCTTTAGAGGTTAATTTCATTCAAAATGAGTTTGTTACGTTCTTAGGTCTATTGCAAGCGTGTCATTCCGATCAAACACCGAAAAAAAAAGTTCCGAATTTTTTTTGAAAATGCTCAGAGGTGGTATTACGACTTTTTTCTCAATTCTCAACTTTGACCGCCTGTAACTTGAGAACGCCTTGACCGATTGGACTGAATCCAGCAGTTTTTCCTTTTTCGTGGTGTCCTCTTTCACCTCCCACCATCGGGAGTTCCGTAGGTGCAATATTTTCGGAGATAGACCCCTTCGGAGGTCGATTTTTAGGCACTTTTGAATCGCGTTTTTGGACCATTTTTAAAAAAAAAACCTCTTTAGAGGTTAATTTCATTCAAAATGAGTTTGTTACGTTCTTAGGTCTATTGCAAGCGTGTCATTCCGATCAAACACCGAAAAAAAAAGTTCCGAATTTTTTTTGAAAATGCCCAGAGGGGGTATTACGACTTTTTTCTCAATTCTCAACTTTGACCGCCTGTAACTTGAGAACGTCTTGACCAATTGGAGTGAATCCAGCAGTTTTTCATTCTTCTTGATGTCCTCCTTCACCTCCCACCATCGGAAGTTCCGTAGGTGCAATATTTTCGGAGATAGACCCCTTCGGAGGTTGATTTTTAGGCACTTTAGAATCGCGTTTTTGGACCATTTTTAAAAAAAAACCTCTTTAGAGGTTAATTTCATTCAAAATGAGTTTGTTACGTTCTTAGGTCTATTGCAAGCGTGTCATTCCGATCAAACACCGAAAAAAAAAGTTCCGAATTTTTTTTGAAAATGCCCAGAGGGGTTATTACGACTTTTTTCTCAATTCTCAACTTTGACCGCCTGTAACTTGAGAACGCCTTGACCAATTGGAGTGAATCTAGCAGTTTTTCATTCTTCTTGATGTCCTCCTTCACCTCCCACCATCGGAAGTTCCGTAGGTGCAATATTTTCGGAGATAGACCCCTTCGGAGGTCGATTTTTAGGCACTTTAGAATCGCGTTTTTGGACCATTTTTAAAAAAAAACCTCTTTAGAGGTTAATTTCATTCAAAATGAGTTTGTTACGTTCTTAGGTCTATTGCAAGCGTGTCATTCCGATCAAAAACCGAAAAAAAAATTTCCGATTTTTTTTTGAAAATGCTCAGAGGTGGTATTACGACTTTTTTCTCAATTCTCAACTTTGACCGCCTGTAACTTGAGAACGCCTTGACCGATTGGACTGAATCCAGCAGTTTTTCCTTTTTCTTGGTGTCCTCTTTCACCTCCCACCATCGGAAGTTCCGTAGGTGCAATATTTTCGGAGATAGACCCCTTCGGAGGTCGATTTTTAGGCACTTTAGAATCGCGTTTTTGGACCATTTTTAAAAAAAAATCCTTTAGAGGTTAATTTCATTCAAAACGAGTTTGTTACGTTCTTGGCAAGCGTGTCATTCCGATCAAAAACCGAAAAAAAAAAAATCCGAAATTTTTTTGAAAATGCCCAGAGGGGGGGGGGAGTATTACGACTTTTTTCTCAATTCTCAACTTTGACCGCCTGTAACTTGAGAACGCCTTGATCAATTGGAGTGAATCATCCAGCAGTATTTCCTTCTTCTTGATGTCCTCTTTCACCTCCCACCATCGGAAGTTCCGTAGGTGCAATATTTTCGGAGATAGACCCCTTCGGAGGTCGATTTTTAGGCACTTTTAGAATCGCGTTTTTGGACAATTTTTCAAAAAAGCCTCTTTAGAGGTTAATTTCATTCGAATTGAGTTTGTTACATTTTTAGGGGATTGCAAACGTGCCATTCCGATCAAAAATTCCGACAAGAACAGTAATTTGATGGCTTAAAGTGACAAGTTGGCAACGTTATATACCCATGGCGTTTTACTGAACATTCAGATTTGCTTCTAAAAGCAATATTTTACAAGTATATGTCAATGTTAATTCCCTTGCACCGTTTCACGTGCATACATATTTAAAACAAATGTTTTGTTTGCGTGCAACTTTACGAATTATTTAATGAATAAATAAATGTTTCACCTCATTTGACGCACAATGTAATCTAATCGTTTCTTGATACGAAACATTATAATAAATTATTAAGCCCTTCGGGAGGCGGTTTTTGGTTCGGCTGCACACGAAGTTAAAATAGAGTTTGCAGGTCAAGCAATGTCACATTCTTTCACAACAGCTTTTTGCAGCTCAAAATACGCCACGTGGAATGCACTATCACACGTCTTTGACAAAATAATTGAAACGTCCTAAATTAAAACCTTAATCAGCTTGAGTTTGGGAGAAAGAATACCTTTATTTGAATAATTGGATACCAGCTTTGCTTAAATAAGTCAGTAACTTAATAAATTGCATAACATGCACATTCTTTGTTTCCCAAGTGCGACAAACTAATTAACTCGCAGTGTATCTCGTTGCTTAACCACTTCGCCTCTTTATTTCGTAAATAATTAATATGATGTTATTAAATGCTCCTGTAAGTTAGGAAAATCGTAAGCTTTGTCTTCAAAATATAATTGAAAGCAACGTTTGCATGTTCTACTAGTGAAAATTACGTAAACATTGTAACTAGAACAAATTACATGCTTAAAAGGTGAAGCGTTTAATTTTCAGTTTAATGCGAGTTTTTGATTATTTTAGAAATTAATGTATTTTTCTGAGAAGAAATTAGACTTAATTACTCTCATATTCCCGGGCCATCAGTTTTTCCTGTTTAATCCTGGACCCGGATTTAGGTCCAAAAAGTGCTGAGCTCACAGCTGTTCTTAACAACTTCAGGAATGTACAAAGGTGCTTAAACATTATTAATCTATTGCTGAGAAGGGAACTGTGTTTGACAAACTATGCTCACACCGTTAAATTTCGCTAGTCATCAGGGTAACTTGTTACGTTTTGGTAAACGGAGGCCTCATTACTTAAAAGTGTTGGTTTTGGGGTCCAGGGCTATATAGGAATCCTTTAAAATTTCACTTAGCCTTTAATTTTAAATATTATATTATGTTATGAAAGTGGCTAGAACTGCAATACAGAACATTTAGAATTTATTCTGGTTGCGAAGCCCATAAACGAAATAGAAAATGGCAAATCGCAATGGAAAGAAACATCCAAAATGTTTGGCTAAATATTTAATTCGTCATAACTCCGTCATCGCGATTGGAAAATTGAAATTAATAATTGATTCTTAGACACGCCGAGAATTTCCAATATCAATTTCAATCGGCTTTTCGCGATATTAAACTTTTTTCCATAGTTTTATTGAGGCGCTGCGGTTTACGTTTGCCCCGCAATTTTCTAAATTGTTTAGGGTGTAATTTCATTCAATTTGCCGGCCCCGAATGGGGAATTTAATTTTTGCTGTCACGTCTCTACATATCTTAAGGGACGTGTAATAATAGCCCTTATATTTACGGGTGTACCCTCGCCGGGCAATTATGCAGTTATATTATTACGGTAACCATTCAAGAGGATATACATATCGTTGTGCTCGGCTTTGATAGTGCGGTCCTAATTGGCACCCTCATCAAAATTCCATGATTCTTCCTGGCAAAATAATTGCACCTCTGTTCTCGCTCTTTACTAGTGCAACGGGAATGTTTTTAAATATTAAACGTTAATTCGGGGGTGGAGATTGAATTAAACTAACTAAAAGAAAGTTATGTTTGTTGCTCAGTTGCCACGGATGACAGTAGAGTTTAAATAATATAAATAGAAGTAGGTAGTTTATTAGTCTCTAGCGGAAAGCGGTGCGGGCCGAGAGCAGCGCCGATGAGGCTCGGCTGACTTGAACTTCCAGTGGTGTCTATCGGTATCTAAGTTGGTCAGCAGAAAACTTGAGTTGGTTTGTTTAGTGTGTGCTTTTATTTGTCTGTGCGTTATTTTTTTTGGGACCCTCTATACTATCTATAACGAAACAAAAATATATGCCCTACGAACCTACGAATAAAATCGATTACTATTGCTTTATATGGGAAAAGTCGATATTTCTATGTTAAGCATAACGGAGCTCTCGAACCGGCCCAAAAACTTAAATTTTGAGATTAAAATCGTGCATTGAGGCCTTCAACAGCTGATATCTCGTTTCGAAGAAGATTTATCCAAAAATCTATAAGAAGGGCTAAGGAAGTAGAAGAATAGAGCTACACGTAGAGCCCATTTTCGAATGTCTGCCTGGAACAGTAACTGAGCACGAGTGGCCCAAAAATAGGGTACAAATTTTGCAGTTTTTTTTAATTTTCTCCAAAAACCGTGAAAGACAGCTTCTTTCTGATTCATGTATCTGATAGTCCTCAATGACCTCTTATATAAACAGGAAGATGTAAAAGTTTCAAAAATTTCAAAGGTCAAAATTTTCGACCGAAATTCATTGTCATAGATTTTATCAAAAGTAGTCTCACGTGAAAGAGGGAACAAAAATATGTAAAAAATGTGCAATTTTGGAATTTTCAGTAATTTTCTTCCCCTTCAAAATGGAGCTTAAAACGTAATTTTTCCACTATTTATCGACATTTTAATACTTATATCTACACAATTCGAAAACTAAACATGGTATAACGATGTTATTGGCACCAGTGAATAGAGCATTCACGACCACAAAATACCTGCTTAATTTGTCATGCAAGGTTTTTAATTTAGTTGTCGTAATGTTCGATCAAATAAAAACATTAGGTAAATTTCACACAATTTTAACAGACTGTTGTTAAACTAAGCAAAATGGTAATATACATTTTGAGCAGTATTTGAGACGATTCACACTTAATTGAGATACTATTGTTCTATTGTCATAAATGGCTCTGTTATAAAATGGCAAATATCACTTTATCCGTATAAATGAGCAATTTAATCAATAAAATCTAGGAAGCTAAAAGCGATAAAACTGAATAACCATCACCCATAGAAAGGCTTGGCCATAGATAGAAGGGCGTGGCACATTTATAAAGCAATAATTATAATAAAGAAGTATATCCTGATGATGGTGCAAAAAGTCGAAACGTCGGTGTTCGAGTTGAAACAGTGGCAACTTTTCCTAGAATTGCTTCCTCGTCGTGCCGTCGGCCGCCGTCTGCCCCCCCCCCCCCCCCACCCGCGACGGTAATAGAGCCGGCGATAGTGATGGAAAAAATCGTTACTTTTAAGGGCTTGGACCAATTAGTTACTTTAGACAGAGGACTCGTTACTTTAGACTCGTTACTTTGGACTCGTTAGTTACTTTGTAATTGGACGAATTCAGACCCATTATACTTAAAGTAGCTCTTTAAAATTAATTTTAGGATGGTTAACAAAATAAAAGTTATAACAAAAAGTAAAATGTTTTAATAAAACAAAATGAACATTCTAGACGTTCAACTATAAACAAACAAAAACTAAAAAACATAATAATAGGTACTTGGTAGGAACTTTACCTATTTTAAAAAAATAATAAATATATAACAGAACATAACAAACAAACATAAATCACTATTATTTTTAAATTTATAACACGTTTATAACAGTGTAAAAATAAAATTTTGTCTGCATTTATAGACTTGAGTCTGTTTCTGCGTTCAGTGATCATTTGACCAGCTTGTGAAACCACATGCTCGCAAGGAACGGAGATTGCAACAATGCTTGAATATTTTTATATATCTATATATTTTGTCCCTCTTTTTCCACGAGACACGTGGAGAGAAAAAAAAATCAGTTATTAGTTTTGGTCTAGCTCTTATACCGGGTGAGCTACAAAAGTTTTTCTGTGCCGCATTTGTTGCCAATTTTGGTGTACTTTTCTCACATTTCACCCTGTAGATTCCTAACCTGAAATAATTCAGGGAGGTAGTACACACATACGCCCTTAACCTTGCCAAAAATCAAGGGCCTAGCTTTCGATTTGAAATTTTGACGAATTTTTAAACTTTAAACTTCAAATTGCCACTTTGAGGCATATTTGTCCGGAGACCGTGCATTTAATCGAATGGTTTTCTATCCCAAGGGATACCTTGGAATGTTTTCTTTTTGGGACTTAGGAACCACTTTTAGCTAGGACGTCGCGAAATGGGCTTAATTGAATTTCGAAGCGAAAGATGCAGATTTTTTGAAATTTTGGCCGAAAATCCCGAATGGTTCCGAAGCGACGTCCACCACGGGGGTGTCGGAAGCATTCGGCGGCCGCGGCCATTTGCAACTGACAGCTGAGCTTTCCGAAATGTAAACATTAACTTTAAAGCCTCAGACTAAGGAAAATCGGCCGAAAAGCGTGGAAAACTGTCTGGCCGGGGAAAATTTGAACGTTTCTAGGAAGATTATTGGCAAAATGCCCGGTCCTCGAGGTCGTTTTCACAAAGACTGGTCGATTTGAAAATTTCATGTCGGGATTCATTTTTGGCTGATGACGTCGAAGCCAAACCACGCGGTTTTCGCCCAGACAGTGGCGGTTACAAATTCGGGCAAAAATGTATATTTTCGATTTTTCGGCGGACATGGGCGTAGTTATATTTTTTTTTGCCATTTCTTCCGTTTTCCCATAAGAAATACATTGTGCAACGCTTTTTAAATGGGACAATATTGATTTCGTCATAAATAAAAGATGGAGGCGAAAAAAAATGGCCGCCGTAGACAGGGTAATTAAAAAATGGGGATATCTCTGAAACGAATAAAGTTAGAGAGCTGAAATTTGGTACCATGGTTCATTAGGGAATGGACTGCAAGTTGCCATGGGTGGAAACCTTATTCATGGTACCAAACCCATGGGTACCATTAACGAAATTTTGCATATAAGTTTTCAGGCTTTTGCACGTGTATTTCCCATAAGAAAAACGTTGGGCAATGCGTGTTATATGGGTGAAATGTAGATTACGTCATATTTGGGGTACCATTGATGGTACATGGTTCAAATTTGGATGGTGGATACCCATGGGGGTACCATAAATTGTAATATAGTTGCCGTAGCTATCATAGCTACAATAGCTGAGTAACGTTAGTATTTAAAGAACTGAAAATGACACATGATTCAACTTTGGATGCTGGGTGCCCATGGGAGTACCATGAATGGTACTATGGCTGACCATAGCTAGGTTATAGTTGTTTTATGAACCGATGATGATATCAAGTTGAAAATCGAATGGTAGGTTTCCCATATGTGAAATTCGCTAAAAATGACATTTCTAAAAATCCAAGATGGCCGCCTGAAAAGTTTTGGTTTTAAGCCGATATCTCTGGAACGGTTTGAGCTAGCAAGCTGAAATTTGGTATGTGGCTACTTTATGGGACGGGCTAGAGGTCTCTGAGGTCCAGAACCTTGCTGCGGGTACCGAAGGATCAGTTTTGGAAACTTCTCCAATTTATTGACACTTTTTTGGTTCAACTTACTCACTGTTGCTAAAGGGCGCCGAAACCAAATATATCCGACGTTTCGACTTTACGCTTACCATAAGCCATCATCAGGGTATTCTCTTTTATTACAAATATTGCTTTACAAATGTGCCACGCCCAAACAATTAGTTTTTCGTATATGATTGACAAAATAGCTTTAACGAAGCCGATTCGACTGGCACTAAGTGTTCGACTTTATCGTTTCTGGGTTCCGAGATTTAACTGATTAAATTTCTCATTAATAGGGATAGAGTGACATTTGCCATTTTATAGCAAGGCCATTTACGGCAATAGAACAACGGTGACTCAATTAAGTGTGAGTCGTCTCAAATACTGCTCAAAACGTTAATTACTATTTTGCTAAGTTTAATAACAGTCTCATAGGATCTCAAGTGAAAAACTATTAAAATTTTGTAAAAATTACCTAATATTTTTATTTGATCGAACAGTACGTCAACTAAATTAAAAATCTTGAACGACAAATTTAGCGGTCGAGAATGCTCTATTGATGGGTGTCAATAGCATCGTTATACCATGTTTAGTTTTTGAATTATATAGATATAAATATTAAAATGTCGATAAAAAGTGAAAAAATTACGTTTAAGGAGCCATTTTGAAGGGGAAGGAAGTTACTAAAAATTCCAAATTTTTTACATACTTTTTCCCCTCTTTCGTTTGAGACTATTTATGATACAATCTATGACAACCCATTTTGGCTGAAAATTTTCAAGACCTACCCCCTTTGAAAATTTTGAAATTTTTACATTTTTTTGTTTATCTTGGAAACGGTAAAGTTTTTCGATATGCAGGTTAATATGATGTATGAAGAGGACATTAAGGGCTATCAGATGCATGTATCAGAAAGAAGCTAGCTTTCACGGTTTTCGAGAAAATGTGCAAAATTTGTACCTTATTTTTGGGCCACCCGTGCTCAGTTCCTGTTCTAGTCAGAGCTTCGAAAATGGGCTCTACGTATAGCTCTATTCTTTCTCTTCCTTAGCTCTTCTTATACATTTTCTGCTAAATCTTCATCGAAACGAGATATTAGCTGTTAAAGGCAGCAATGCACGATTTTTATCTCAAAATTTCGGGTCGGTTTGAGAGCCCCATATGTTTAACATAGAATTTTCTATATGTGTCATATAAATCTATACTAATCGATTTTATTTGTTACTTCGAGTCGTTTTATAATAAATAGGACGTTGATTTCTGTTTTAGATAGTATAGGGTGACTCAAAAAATGATGCAAAAAGCTTATATATGTTAATAATGCAGAAGGTCCATAAGCAGTGTGTCTTTCACATAAAAAGGGTGGATTATTTAGTACGTAGACAAGGCGGAATAAAATGTTAGATATAGGCGATGAAAGCGTTATTAAAACTTAGTAATGAAAGCAATTTTAATTATTCAAGGAGTCTGGTGTTGTCAGATATTAGTAATATTTACTGCAGAACTTTTCCTTCGCCATTTTATCCACAAATTGTTAAAAAACACTAAAATTATTGTACTTTTTTGGCTCCTCATATAGCTTTTCGGATAAATCTTCATTAAAACGCGATATAAGCTGTTGAAGGCTGAAATGCACGATTTTGATCCCCAAAATTAGGTTTTCGGATCGGTTTGAGAGCTCCATAAGCTTAATAAAGAATTAACGACTTTTCCCACATAAACCAATAGTAGTCGATTTTATTCGTTGGTTCTAGTAGTTTTGTGACAAATAGGGCGTATGTTTGCGTTTTAGATAGTATAAAGTGTCCCAAAAAAATTTTGTAACCTGGAATTTTAGGATTCTTTCATGTAGATTGATATCAATTAATTTACTGCGTTAATTCGAGTAGTTTTATGATAAATAGAGCGTTGATTTCTGTTTTAAATAGTATACGGTGTCCCAAATAATGCTAAGTGCTAATGCTAAGTTTTATTACCTTATTATAAACACTGCCTTGATAGATACTATAGGGTGAGCCAAAAATTGGCAATTATTACATTTTTACGAACAATCAAAGCTAGAAAACTGAAATTTCAATTGTAGATTCGTTTCTTAATCACAAACAATATGTCATAAATGAGAACCTTAATATGGGTACTCGTGGTACCATTTTATATCTTTTTATGAATTTTAGCACGTTTTTTACCAGTTTTCAAAAGCTGTTATGTTTGCGAATATGAAATAAAGTATTTCAAACTTTTCGACATTTCAGTTACTTTTATAGGTATCTTCAGGTTCTTTTTTAATAATTTTGCAGCAGTTTGAGCTACATCACAGGAACGTATCACAGGAAGGTATTAGAACTTACACACAGGGAATCAAAATATTCTTAAAAATTTCGTTAGTATTTTTTTAAAATCGTCGTAATTCGCGGACAAGTTGACGGATTATTATTTTTATTCTTTGGATCGATAGGACTATCTACATATTGCTTCCCAACAAGGGAGTTTTATAAAAGTGGTTACTGAATTACAGGTACGGACTTGATAAAATTAGTATATGGGGTGAATCATAAAGGGTGGTCGAAAATGAAATCTCATATTCTTTGGTCGATTTTAAGGGTGTTCTGTCATACAATTGTGTTATCTATCGAGCTTCTCTAAAAAGTGACAGGGTGTTGAAATTAGAATTTCAAAATGCATATGTATTGATTATTCCGAAAGCGTAAGAGATATTTTATTGAAATTTTGTACGTTTTGACTGTTAGAGAAGGCGCACTTTTTGATAAATAAATAATTATTTTCATTTCCGCCAGTGGCGCGCTTAACAGCACGTCGATATACAGGGTGGGCCATTTTGGTGATACATGTATGGAGATATCGGTAGCCGTTCAAGATACAGTGTCGGTTAAATAGGAAAAGTTTTAGAGAATGTTATAAGAAACTCACATCTGATTCTCAAATTCAATTATCATTTGCTGTTTTCTGAGGAAATGAAAAAATGTTAAAGTTTCCACTTTTAAATTTGCTCTGTGGTGTCCAAACCAAGTCAATGAGAGTTTTCAAAATAAAACCTTATTAGGGCACTTTTTGACAATCTCTAAAATTCTCCGAAAAATTTGCACCTTCAGGACTAACGTTCTATCGAGTGTCGGTTTGTAATTCCTGTTTACCGATTAATATGCCCTTAGAAACGTTTAATAAAATATAACTGATGAAAAATTACCAAAGGACCATTACCTCAAGTACTCCCTCTTTTCAATATACAAAAAAAAAAATCACATATGAGTTGATTTTATAGTATTTTTTCCTAGATCAGCAAATTTGCATTCTCGCACATTTTAAAACAAAACACCATTCTAGTTTGGAAGCAGGTACATAAACTTTTGTCTCTATACTTTTTATACAAAACAAAGCATTTATATGATAATATGAATAAAGGGAGAATGTTTTGAGAGTTCGTAATTAGTTTGTTATGGCAAATACACGACAAATGCTATTTCAATTTGCCATAGCACTACGAGCGAGTGGGAATTAGCATTTTGTGCTAAATCTCTAAATAAAGATTTGTTGTGCTCTATTTTGCTATAATTAGCGTTATAATGGAACAATTAGAGAAATGGCCCGGGGTAGTTTATTTTTACCTGGAACGAACGATATTACGAGAGGGAATCAGACATTTATATTACTTTAGCGGAGCGAAGATTAGCGTAAATTTTACTGCTTTTGATGCGAAATAAGACCGAATAAGAAATTGTAAAAATGTGATGTGGGTGTGGAATCTTTCCAGCCTTTGCCACACTATAATACGCAGTTCAAAAGTATACCAGAATACGGTGTAAGGAGGTTCATTTCGCATTCGTGACATGAAATGCTTTTAATATTTCAGAACTTCAGATTTGTGCCGGTTCTTGTCTTTCCGTCTTCCATCATATTTTACGACTTATGTGTAAATAGATTAATAAGGCAAAAAATGAAAAATATCGCAATAATAATATCTGCGGTTCGAGAAAAATGCCAAAATCCCAGCTACTTCCGCTGTAGGCGGTATTAAGATATGCGTACGTTATGAATTTCTTATCTCAAAGCACTTCGCGAAATGCCCCTTTTGGGAAACGACGATAATAAGGTAATCATTTTTTTTATATATAAAAGATGTAAAGATTACGCCGAGAACAAATATATAAAAAAAATTAGTTGCCTCCGTTGTTATCGGAGTGAGGGAGCGAATTCGTTTTCGATATGAATTTTTGTGCTCTCCTAGAAGCGCTTTATAAGCAAAGATTTCGGCGAAGTCAATTTTAAAATAGGAATACGCTTAAACGAACGATATCAATACATTCGAAAAATGGAACTACCAAAGCATATAAACACGAAAACCAAAACCGATCGATTTAGGTATCTATATTACTAAAGCCTGCAATGTTGCTAAAATACACGGTACTCGATGTCATACATACCCCAACGGTAATTGCCAGCCGACAGCTTGATTTAACTACCCCGAATTTGTTCCTGTATCCCGCTATCTTTGTGTGCGCGACACCATAATAAATTAAAAAAAATCCCATGGATAGCAAATTCATTTTATTTTCCAATCAAAATCCAACTAGTAAAGACTCACTTTTTATCGGAAAAGTATGGATCTAAGGCGAACAAGTTGATCAGCAGAAATCTTGAGTTGTTTATGCTGTGCTTTTACTCGTGTATTTTTTTTGTGTTCTTTTGTGGAAAAAAATGACCTAAAGTAGCTGAAATGTCGAAACGTCTGAATTTATTTTATAAAATGGTGAAAAACGTGCTAGAACTCATGAAAGGGTGTAAAATGGTACCACGGGTACCCTTATCAGGGTTCCTAATTGTGACATATTGTTTGTTATTTAACTCTATCACAATTTATCCGTAGAAACCTGCCACTCAAATTTCAACCATGTACCATCAATAATACCCTAAATATGACGTAATCAACAATCGACCCATAAAATACGAATTGACCAACGTTTTTCTTATGAAAAATGCATGTCTAAAAGCCTGAAAACTTATTTGCAAAATTTCGTTAATGGTACCCATGAGTTTGGTATCTTAAGGAGGGTTTCGACCCATGTCAACTTGCATTTCATGGTACCAAATTTCAGGTCTCTAACTTTATCTGTTCCAGAGATATCATCATTATTTAATCATCCTGTCTAGAGCGACCATTTTTTTTCGCCTCCATCTTTTATTATGACGAAGTCAATATTGTTCCATTTAAAAAGCATTGCACAATGGATTTCTTATAAAAATTAAAAAATAAAATATTAACTCCGCCCATGTCTGCCGAAAAATCTAAAAAATACATTTTTGCCCGAATTTGTAACCGCCACTGTCTTGGCATGGTCGAGCCTCGACGTCATCAGCCATCATGAATCCCGACACGAAATTTTCAAATTGACCAGTCTTTGGAAAAACGTTTTCGAGTACCGGACATTTTGACAATAATCTTCCTAGAAATGTTCAAATTTTCCCCGGCCACACAGTTTTTCACGATTTTCGGCTGATTTTCTTTGATCTAAGCTTTTAAAGTTAATGTTTACATTTCGGAAAATTTCAGCTGTCAGTGGCAGAAGGCGCCGCTCCCGAATGCTTCCGACACCTCCCCATACGTGATTCGGAACCATTTGGGATTTTCGGCCAAAATTTGCACAATTCTGCATCTCCCGTTTCGAGATTCAATTTAGACCATTTCATGACGTCCCAGCGAAAAAGTGGTTCCTAGGTGCCGAAAAGAAAACATTCCAAGGTATCCCTTGGAATAAAACGCCATTCGATTGGATGCATGGTCTCGGCACAAATAAACCTCAAAATGCCAGTATGAAATTTAAAGTTTAAAAATTCGCCAAAATTTCAATTTTAGAGCTAGAATATTGATTTTCGGCCAGATCAAGGGCTCATATGTGTACTACCCCTCTGAATTATTTCAGATTTTTTGCTCCAAAAACGTAGGATCTACAGGGTGTAATGTGAGAAAAGTACACTCTAATTGGCAAAAAATGTGGCACATAAAAACTTTTGTAGCTCGCCCGGTATAAGAGCTAGACCAAAACTAATAACTGATTTTTATTATTCGAACGCCAGTGAGGATATAAAGCGGTCTCCCAGAAGCCAATTTGGTTGAAGATTTTTGGTATTTTTTCCATTTCGACGCTTATAACTCTGAAACTGCTCACTTGTCGGGATTTTCGTTCGAGGGGCGTAGGTACAGAAATGAATGGGCTTTCCAAAAATGTGGTCGGTTTTTCAGTACGTGCGGGGGGGACTGACCAGCGGCGTACCAAATTCAAAAATGCGGTTTTTTAGGTACCCAAATTTACGACGTCTTTACCGTAACTCCGGGGCTATATGGGATATAGGGCTCTCCATGGGTAGATTTCCTCATATATGTAGATGATAAATTTTGAAGTCTAATTCCGATAAGTTAAATAGGAAAATTTACAAAGTTGGGACGGTTTTTTAAAAATAATTTTGTAATGGTCCACTTCTGGGCCTTCTGGACCCCTTTAGTTAGACGACTGGCCCAATAACGATGGTACCAGGGGAAAGGGCATATCCTTGGCTACTTTTAATCCTATCTCGCCAAAGGCGTCACTTTAATACAGAGTGGTCAAAAAAACGTCCAAAGACAATTAAGGAAAAGTGTCCAAATTTTGAAGGTAGTATCTTGCGATTTTTACGAAAAATATGGAACGATCCGGCTTCGGTGGTATATGGGCGACTAGAAGACGTGGAGAGAAAAAAAAATCAGTTGTTAGTTTTGGTCTAGCTCTTATACCGGGTGAGCTACAAAAGTTTTTCTGTGCCGCATTTTTTGCGAATTTTGGTGTACTCTTCTCACATTTCACCCTGTAGATTCGACATTTTCGCAGCAAAAAATCTCAAATAATTCAGGGAGGTAGTCCACAGGTGGGCCCTTGATCTTGCCAAAAATCACGGTCCTAGCTTTGAACTTGAAATTTTGACGAATTTTTAAACTTTAAATTTCAAATTGCCACTTTCAGGTATATTTGTCCGGAGACCGTGCATCTAATCGAATGGTTTTCTATCCCAGGGGATACGTTAGAATGTTTTCTTTTTGGGACTTAGGAACCACTTTTAGCTGGGACGTCGCGAAATGGTCTAGATTGAATTTCGAAACAAACGATGCAAAATTTTTCAAATTTTGGCCGAAAATCCCGAATGGTTCCGATTCGCCAGCCACTAACTAGTAATCGGAAGCATTCGGCGGCCGCGCCCATCTACAACTGACAGCTGAGATTTCCGAAATGTAAACATTAACTTTAAAGCCTAAGACTAAGGAAAATCGGCCGAAAAGCGTGGAAAACTGTCTGGCCGGGGAAAATTTGAACATTTCTAGGAAGATTATTGGCAAAATGCCCGGTCCTCGAGGTCGTTTTCACAAAGACTGGTCGATTTGAAAATTTCATGTCGGGATTCATTTTTGGCTGATGACGTCACGCGGTTTTCGCCCAGACAGTGGCGGTTACAAATTCGGGCAAAAATGTATTTTTTCGATTTTTCGGCAGACATGGGCGTAGTTATATATTTTTTTTGCCATTTCTTCCGTTTTCCCATAAGAAATACATTGTGCAATGCTTTTTAAATGGGACAAAATTGATTTCGTTATAAATAAAAGATGGAGGCGAAAAAAAAATGGCTGCCGTAGATAGGGTACTTAAAAAATGGGAATATCTCTGAAACGAATAAAGTTAGAGAGCTGAAATTTGGTACCATGGTTCATTAGCGAATGGACTGCAAGCTGCCATGGGTGGAAACCTTATTCATGGTACCAAACCCATGGGTACCATTAACGAAATTTTGCATATAAGTTTTCAGGCTTTTGCACGTGTATTTCCCATAAGAAAAACGTTGGGCAATGCGTATTATATGGGTGGAATGTAGATTACGTCATATTTGGGGTACCATTGATGGTACATGGTTCAAATTTGGATGGTAGGTACCTACGGGGGTATTATAAATTGTAATATAGTTGCCGTAGCTATCATAGCTACAATATCTGAGTAACGTTAGTGTTTAAATAACTGTTAATGATACATGGTTCAACTTTGGATGCTGGGTGCCCATGGGAGTACCATGAATGGTACTATAGCTGACATAGCTATGTAGCTGACCGTAGCTAGGTTATAGCGGTTTTATGAACCGATGATGATATCAAGTTGAAAATCGAATGGTAGGTTTCCCTTATGTGAAATTCGCTAAATAGTAGATTATGTCACTAGGAGTAAAAGTGGGTCTTTTCGTGCTGAGCCCAGAGATTGACGGCCGAAGCGAAGCTGAGGCCTGCAACTGGGCGAAGCACAAAAAGACGTTTTACTCCGAGTAACATATACTATTTTTTTTTCAAGCATGCAAGAAATAAGAAATCTATTTCAAAGTGGTTCAGTTTTGCAATTTTCTCTCATCCTGTTTAAGCGGGTCTAGGTACTTACCCAATTGTGTATATTATTTGTAAAATACATAGAATATGTTAAAATGGTGGTTTTCAATATTCAATGGTTTTATTGTATTAAATAATAACCAATGATTATGGTAAACTAAGAATTTGTAGCAATATTTTCAATACTAAATTAATAAATGTCACATTGACAGATAAATATGATGACGCGCATGACATTTAACAGACGAATTCAGAATTCGAGAACCTATGCGATTTCGACTAATAACGGTTTCGGATGGTGCTCTTGAGGGCTCTGAGAGTATTTCTGTCCTTTGTTTTTTCAACAAGAATGTAAAGATGGCAATACACTCAGATCGGTTTATCTGGTGTCATCTAGTGTTAAAATAATTTTGGTGAATGAAAATCGTTTATATATGCGCCACCATGACACTAGCGGTGACTTTTGACTTTACTTTTACTGCCTAGGACTTTTTTGCTACTTTTTTGGTCTCAGGATTTGAAAGCCCACTTTAGGTGTGCGTATGGAGAAAACAAATGACGTACTTTTAGTCCGCTTGAAAAAAAAAATGACATTTCTAAAAATCCAAGATGGCCGCCTGAAAAGTTTTGGTTTTAAGCCGATATCTCTGGAACGGTTTGAGCTAAAAAGCTGAAATTTGGTATGTGGCTACTTTATGGGACGAGCTAGAGGTCTCTGAGGTCCAGAACCTTGCTGCGGGTACCGAAGGTTCAGTTTTGGAAACTTTTTCAATTTATTGACACTTTTTTGGTTCAACTTACTCACTGTTGCTAAAGGGCGCCGAAACCAAATATATCCGACGTTTCGACTTTACGCTTACCATAAGCCATCATCAGGGTATTCTCTTTTATTACAAATATTGCTTTATAAATGTGCCACGCCCAAACAATCAGTTTTTCGTATATGACTGACAACATAGCTTTAACGAAGCCCATTCAAGTGGTACTAACTGTTCGATTTTATCGTTTTTAGGTTCTGAGATTTGACTGATTAGATTTATCATTTATAGGGGTAGAGTGACATTTGCCATTTTATAGCAAAGCCATTTACGGCAATAGAACAACGGTGACTCAATTAAGTGTGAGTCGGCTCAAATACTGCTCAAAACGTTAATTACTATTTTGCTAAGTTTAATAACGGTCTCATGGGAAGTGAAAAACTATTAAAATTTTGTAAAAATTACCTAATATTTTTATTTGATCGAACATTACGTCAACTAAATTAAAAACCTTGAACGACAAATTAAGCAGGTATTTTGTGGTCGAGAATGCTCTATTCATGGGTGTCAATAGCATTGTTACACCATGTTTAGTTTTCGAATTATATATCTATATAAAAGTATTAAAATGTCGATAAAAAGTGGAGAAATTACGTTTTTGGCGCCATTTTGAAGGGGAAGGAAATTACTGAAAATTCCAGAATTGCAATTTTTTTACATATTTTTGTCCCCTCTTTCATATGAGACTATTCTTGATAAAATCTATGACAATCCATTTTGGCTGAAAATTTTCAACACCTACCTTTGAAAATTTTGAAATTTTTACAATTTTCTGTTTATCTTGGAAACGGTACGGTTTTTCGATATGCAAGTTAATATGATGTATGAAGAGGTCATCAAGGGCTATCAGATGCATGTATCAGAAAGAAGCTAGCGTTCACGGTTTTTAAGAAAATAAAAAAAAAATGCAAAAATTGTACTTTATTTTTGGGCCACCCGTGCTCGGTTACTGTTCCAGTCAGAGCTTCGAAAATGGGCTCCACGTGTAGCTCTGTTCTTCTACTTCCTTAGCTCTTCTTATACATTTTTTGATAAATCTTGATCGAAACGAGATATTAGCTGTTAAAGGCAGCAATGCACGATTTTTATCTCAAAATTTAGTTTTTTGGGCCGGTTTGAGAGCCCCATATGTTTAACATAGAGTTTTCTATATGTATCATTTAAATCTATAGTAATCGATTTTATTTGTTACTACTTCGAGTCGTTTTATAATGAATAGGACGTTGATTTTTGTTTTAGATAGTATAGGGTGGCTCAAAAAATGATGCAAGAAGCTAATATATGCTAATAATGCAGAAAAGGTCCATAAGCAGTGTGTATTTTACATACAAAGGATGGATTATTAAGTACGTAGGCTAAGCAGAATAAGATGTTAGATATAGGCGATGAAAGCTTTATTAAAACTTACCAATGAAAGCAATTTTATAATTATGCAAGGAGTCTGGTGTTGATATGTATGAGTATTTATTGCGAAATCATTCCTTCGCCATTTTATCCACAAATTGTTAAAAAACACTAAAATTATTCTACTTTTTTGGCTCCTCTTATAGCTTTTGGGATAAATCCTCATTAAAACGCGATATAAGCTGTTGAAGGCTGAAATTCACGATTTTTATCTAAAACTTTAGGTTTTTGAGCCAGTTGAGGAGAGTCTCATATGCTTAATATAGACATATCGACTTTTCCGATATAAATCAATAGTAATTGATTTTATTCGTAGGTTCTAGTAGTCGTATGATAAATAGGGCATATATTTACGTTTTTAGATAGTATAGAGTGTCCCAAAAAAGTGTTGTAACCTAGAATTTTATTATTTTTTCATGTAAATTGATATCTGTTTTAAATAGTATACGGTGTCCCAAATAATGCTGCAACATTTAACTTTGGTTTTTTTTTGTTTAACAATATTTTTTTGTAGGTTTTATTCCCTTATTATAAATAGTGCCTTTGATTTCTGATTTAGATACTATAGGGTGACCCAAAAATTGACAAATATTACATTTTTATGGACATCTAAAGCTAGAAAACTGAAATTTCAATTGTAGATTCTGTTCACAATCACAAACAATATGTCATAAATGGCAACTTTGATATGGCTACTCATGGTACCATTTTATATCTTTTTATAAATTTTAGCACGTTTTTTACCTGTTTACCTATTACTTAATATGAAATAAGGTATTTGAGACGTTTCGACATTTCAGTTACTTTCAGGTATCTTCAGGTTCTTTGTTAATAATTTTACGGCAGTTTGGGCTACATCCGAGGAACGTTCGGATATTTCTTAACGCGCGCGTGGTCTTACCCTACAAAACTTCAAAAGTACTTTGCCCACAGCGTTCGGATTTCCTAAACTATGGGCGCCCCGCGCGCGTGATCAAACGCAAAAAAAAATGTTGCGTTTTAAGTAAAAAGCACACCATAAACAAACCAACTCAAGATTTTTGCTGACCAACTTGTTTTTTCTCTCCACGTTTTCTAGTTACCCATATACAATCGAAACTGGGCCGCTGTTGATATAAAGATAGCAAAAAACTACTATACTCTCTTGGACACTTTTTCTTTATTGTTTTAGGAGTTCTACTCACTCTGTATTAAAGTGACATCTTTGGAGGATTGTACTAAAAGTGTCCAAGGGTACGCCCTTTCTGCTGGTACCACGCTCATTGGGTCGTCGTTAAAAACCGTTCAAATTATGCCAATTTTTGTAGATTTCCCATATTTAACTAATCGGAGTTACACTTCAAAATGTATCATATAGACATATGAAGTAATCTATCTATGAGGAGTCCTATACCCCACATATTTCCCCCCCCCCCCCCCCCCGGATCTACGGTAAAACCCTGCGTAAATTTGGGTCAATCGTATGTAGCAAGGTATGTTGGCATTTGATTCCTGTTTCAGGTTAATCGGCACATAAAATATCCTTTCAGGCGATTAACAGGATAATCAATGTTGAAATAATTAATCGAAATTGGAAAAGTACTAACATTACATGGACCTAAGGCGAAAAAAAAATATAAAACGTGTTCAACTGTCCAAGTAGTATAATATTCTGAAAAAGCTGGACAAATGTTTAATAAAGGAATTCGTTTGTGATTAAAAGAGGTGCCTGGGAGGTATTAAACTGGTTTTAAAGCCCATACCTCTAATCGCCACGCGAAGCGAAAATATTTGAGTTTTGAGGAATCGTTTGCATCGCATGCAGCCGTATCAAATCGATTTAGAATGACACGACTTTGCGTATGAGGTGTCTTTTGTCGTTCAAATCGCTTCGGGGATTGGAAATGTTCAATTTCAGGAAAACGCTTTCAGCCAATCTGTCTCACTAGCGTGAAACTTTTAAGTATTTTCGTTATGATTTTTCTGAACAATTTCCCCGATACAGCGGTCTTTTCGGATCGTTTTTAAGCCCGAATGGAGCTGCGTTAAATTGAAGTTAGTGTATGTAATAAAGTTGGCCCTTGAGGACTTACCCAATATAACTGCGAGAATTGTTCGATATATTGTCAATTTAAACTATGGAGAAGTTTTATTGTAGCTTTAACTTGGATTTTACTTCATATACTTCCAGATGTGTTTAGATTTATTAGTTCGAAAACTTTTAATAGAAAAAAAAACAGGTAGGTAACACCGTTTTTACGAACGCTGAGAGAATTTTTTGCTGTAGCTAATTGTTTACGGCAGTTAACAATTATCAACAAGTACGAGGTACCTAATATCGTTTTATCTTAATTGATCCGAAACGAGTCTGTTGTTTGTCGAAGAAAAACAGTTAGGCTAAGCCCTAAAAACGAAAGGATAAAACTTCGACTTACGTTCTCTCAAAGTGACCATAAAGTAAGATGGCTTGCTAGGATTGCTCGGTCCAATCGCGTTCCAGGCTATTATCTGGAAGCTATAAACTGTGTAAGGCCTCAAACCTTTCACTTGAAACAAGGTCTCGTTGTTCGTAGTGTTCACTCTCCTGATGGTGAAATTTGTGCTCTTGGCCATGCTGAAACAAGAAAAGAAATAGCTGACATTGATATATTATGGCTTCGGAAAGGTGCAGCGGACTTTCTTGGGAACAACTTACCGATATCATGCGGCGGAATTTTATATAAATGCGAGGGGAGATGTTCTGAAAGCTCAAATTTACTTCGAATGTGCAACAATTTCTCAATTTTTGTTGAATTTTTTTTGAACGGTTATTTGTTACACCCGGTATATTACACGAATGTTTCGTCAAAGTTTAATTAAATGTGCCACAGAGACTTCCGGTCATAAACGTAGTTCATCAAATTATTTCCATTCGTACAACTGTCGTTAAGCTCGGGTTGTCGCTTTGGCAACAGCCCTAAACTACATGTGCTTATTTTAATCTTGAACTAAAGTTCCGCATCAAACCACTGAACATAAGCCCTTCAATTATAACTTCCTTTTTGTTACAACAGACAACGAAACTCCGCTTTAATCTCTATAAACGACCCACAAGAATATGCATAGTCTGTGCAATGCTAAGATACTATCTAAAGTGTTTTTCGGGCGATAAAGCCGTGGTCCAATGGAATTGCTTCCTGACGTTTCGTCTACTACTGCGGCAGACATTATCAAAGGAGATGAGGCAGTGGGCGAAGTGATCTCCCTTGCTTCCCAACTATGACTGATTCGACTGTAGCGGTGTTGCCAACATGTCATGTGAAAAAATCCTTAGTGGAAGCACGATTTATCCTTAGAATTCCTTAGATTGAATGATTGAAATATGTTCTGTAAAATAAAAGAAAGCGAGCAAAAAAATTGCGCCACAGGCGAAAATTCTTTTAGGTGCCACGCCCATTTTTTCGAAATTTTTACAAATATTTTTCAAATCTCGAAATACGAACGACAGTAATGAGTAACGACGGTCATTTACCATTTGACAATTGACGGCTGACGCTTGCAGCGTATGAACATTCGAGAATTACGTCATTTGACATGTTTGCCCCCCAAGGCAATATGGCGGACCAACTTATTGTCCGAACGCAAGTGAGGATATATAACGAGCAGCCAACGGAGCCATTTTGGTTGTAGATATTTGGTATTTTTTCCATTCTAACGCTTATAACTCTGAAACAGCTCATTTGACGGGATTTTGAAGTATTGCGCGTAGGTACAGAAATGAACGGGCTTTCCAAAAATGTGGTCGATTTTGTTGCACGTGCGGGGGGGGGGGGGGCTGACCAGTGGCGTACCAAAGTAAAAAAATGCGTTTTTTTCACAACCCAAAAGTCTAGCGTAACTCCGGGACCATGTGGGGTATAGGCCTCCCCTTGGGTTGATTTCCTCATATGTGTAGACAATAAATTTTTCTAAAGTCTAATTCCGATAAGTTAAATAGAAAAATGTACAAAAATTCGCAAAATTGGGACGGTTTTTCTAAAAATTTTTTGCAATGGTCAACTTCTGGGCCTTCTGGACCCCTTTAGTCAGACGACTGGCCCAATAACGATAGTACCAGGGGAAAGGGCACATCCTTGCTACTTTTAATCCTATCTCGCCACAGGTGTCACCTTAATACAGAGTGGTCAAAAAAATGTCCACACACGCAATTAAGGAAAAGTGTCCAAACTTTGAAGGTAGTTTTTTGCGATTTTTACGAAAACTATGGAACGATCCGGCTTCGGTGGTATATAGGCAACTAGAAGACGTGGAGAGAAAAAAAAATCAGTTATTAGTTTTGGTCTAGCTCTTATACCGGGTGAGCTAACCTGAAATAATTCAGGGAGGTAGTACACACATGCGCCCTTAACCTTGCCAAAAATCAAGGGCCTAGCTTTGAATTTGAAATTTTGACGAATTTTTAAACTTTAAATTTCAAATTGCCACTTTGAGGCATATTTGTCCAGAGACCGTGGATTTAATCAAATGGTTTTCTATACCAGGCGATACCTTGGAATGTTTCCTTTTTGGGACTTAGGAACCACTTTTCGTTGGGACGTCGCGAAATGAGTTTAATTGAATTTTGAAGCGAGAGATGCAGATTTTTTGAAATTTTGGCCGGAAATCCCGAATGGTTCCGAAGCGATGTCCACCACGGGGGTGTCGGAAGCATTCGGCGGCCGCGCCCATCTACAACTGACAGCTGAGATTTCCGAAATGTAAACATTAACTTTAAAGCCTCAGACTAAGGAAAATCGGCCGAAAAGCGTGGAAAACTGTCTGACCGGGGAAAATTTGAACATTTCTAGGAAGATTATTGGCAAAATGCCCAGTCCTCGAGGTCGTTTTCACAAAGACTGGTCGATTTGAAAATTTCATGTCGGGATTCATTTTTGGCTGATGACGTCGAAGCCAGACCACGCGGTTTTCGCCCAGACAGTGGCGGTTACAAATTCGGGCAAAAATGTATTTTTTCGATTTTTCGGCAGACATGGGCGTAGTTATATTTTTTTTTTGCCATTTCTTCCGTTTTCCCATAAGAAATACATTGTGCAATGCTTTTTAAATGGGACAATATTGATTTCGTCATAAATAAAAGATGGAGGCGAAAAAAAAATGGCCGCCGTAGACAGGGTAATTAAAAAATGGGAATATCTCTGAAACGAATAAAGTTAGAGAACTGAAATTTGGTACCATGGTTCATTAGGGAATGGACTGCAAGTTGCCATGGGTCGAAACCTTACTTATGGTACCAAACTCATGGGTACCATTAACGAAATTTTGCATATAAGTTTTCAGGCTTTTGCACGTGTATTTCCCATAAGAAATACATTGTGCAATGCTTTTTAAATGGGACAATATTGATTTCGTCAGAAAAAAAGATGGAGGCGAAAAAACAATGGCCACCTTTGGCAGGATAGGATTAAAAGTAGCCAAGGATATGCTCTTTCTTCGGGTAAAGTTAAGCTAACTAAAGGGGTCCAGAAGGCCCAGAATAAAACACCTCTTTGGTAAATAAAAAAAAAAAGAAATATCTTTTTGTTATTTCTTTAGTGGGAGATGAAAGAGCACATCAAAAAGAACAAGAAACCGTTAGACTCACTTCAATGGGTATACTCGCACAAAAGTTACAGGCAGTCAAAGTTGAAAATTGAGAAAAGAGACGTAATACTTCGTTGGTTAACTTCATAAAAGTTTGGTTTTTTTCTTACCGTTTCTGCAGTAGCAAGTAAAAAAGGACATAAAAAAAAACAAGAAACCGTTGGATTTACTCCAATCGGTCCACTTGGTCAAAACTTACAGGCGGCCAAAGTTGGAAATTGAGAAAACATCAGGAAATAGCCCCCTCTTTGGTAAATTAAAAAAAAATTTAAATATTTTTTTGTGGTTTCTTTAGTGTGAGATGAAAGAGGACATCAAAAAGAACAAGAAACCGTTAGCCTCACTTCAATGAGTCTACTCGTTCAAAAATTACAGGCGGTCAAAGTTGAAAATTGAGAAAAGGGACGTAATACTCCCTTGGTTAAATTCATAAAAATCTTGGATCTTTTTTACCGTTTCTATAGGATAAAGGGGCGGGAGGGGGGTAAATTGGACCAAAAAAGAACAAAAACCGTTGGATTTACTCCAATCGGTCCACTTGTTCAAAAGTTACAGGCGGTCAAAGTTGGAAATGGAAAGAACATCAGGAAATACCCCCCTCTTTGGTAAATATCGAAAAAAAAAATATTTTTTTGCTGTTTGTTTAGTGGGAGATGAAAAAGGACATCAAAAAGAACAAGAACCGTTTGACTTACTTCAATTGGTCTACTCGTTCAAAAGTTACAGGCGGTCAAATTTAAAAATTGAGAAAAGGGATGTAATACTCCTTTGGTTCAATTCATAAAAATTTTGGATTTTTTTACTATTTCTGCAACAGGAGGTAAAAAAAGGACATAAAAAAAACAAGAAACCGTTGGATTTACTCCAATCGGGCCACTTGTTCAAGAGTTACAGGCCGTCAAAGTTGAAAATTGACAAAAGACAGGAAAACCCCCATCTTTGGTAACTTTCGAAAAAAAATTAAAAAATATTTTTTGCTGTTTCTTTAGTGGGATATGAAAGACGACATCAAAAAAAAAGAAACCGTTAGACTCATTTCACTTGGTCCCCTCGTTCAAATGTTACAGGCGGTCAAATTTGAAAATTGAGAAAAGGGATGTAATACTTTTTGGTTCAATTCATACAAATTTTGGATTTTTTTTACCGTTTTTGCAGTAGGAGGTAAAAAAAAGGACATAAAA
Source organism: Taphrorychus bicolor (assembly GCA_951812265.1). NCBI lineage: Eukaryota > Metazoa > Arthropoda > Insecta > Coleoptera > Curculionidae > Taphrorychus > Taphrorychus bicolor. The sequence continues at coordinate 31,246,506 of OX638307.1, forward strand.
AAACAAGAAACCGTTGAATTTACTCCAATCGGTCCGCTTGTTCAAGATTTCCAGGGCGTCAAAGTTGAAAATTGACAAAAGACAGGAAAACTCCCATATTTGGTAACAAACCTAATTAAAAATTTTTTTTTGTTGTTTCTTTAGTGGGATATGAAAGAGGATATCAAAGAAAAAAGAAACCGTTAGACTCATTTCAATTGGTCCACTCGTTCAAAAGTTACAGGTGGTCAAATTTGAAAATGGAAAAAAGGGGTGTGAAAAATTTTGGATTTTTTTTACCGTTTCTGCAGTAGTAGGTAAAAAAAGAACAAAACAAAACAAGAAGCTGTTGGATTTACCCTAATCGGGCCACTTGTTCAAGAGTTACAGGCCGTCAAAATTCAAAATTGACATAAGACAGGAAAACCCCCATCTTTGGTAACAAACCTAATTAAAAAAATGTTTTTGTTGTTTCTTTAGTGAGATATGAAAGAGGACATAAAAAAAAGAACCGTTAGACTCATTTCAATTGGTCCACTCGTTCAAAAGTTACAGGTGGTCAAATTTCAAAATTGAGAAAAGGTGCGTAATAATCCTTTGGTTAAATTCATAAAAATTTTGGATTATTTTTACCGTTTCTGCAATAGGAGGTAAAAAAAGGACATACAAAAAATAAGAAACCGTTAGATTTACTCCAATCGGTCCACTTGTTCAAGAGTTACAGGCCGTCAAAGTTAAAAAATTGACAAAAGACAGGAAAACTCCCATATTTGGTAACAAACCTAATTAAAAAATTTTTTTGTTGTTTCTTTAGTGAGATATGAAAGAGGACATAAAAAAAAGAAACCGTTAGACTCATTTCAATTGGTCCACTCGTTCAAAAGTTACAGGCGGTCAAATTTGAAAATTGAGAAAAGGTACGTAATACTCCTTTGGTTAAATTCATAAAAATTTTGGATTATTTTTACCGTTTCTGCAACAGGAGGTAAAAAAAGGACATAAAAAAAATAAGAAACCGTTAGATTTACTCCAATCGGTCCACTTGTTCAAGAGTTACAGGCCGTCAAAATTCAAAATTGACAAAAGACAGGAAAACCCCCATCTTTGGTAACAAACCTAATTAAAAAAATGTTTTTGTTGTTTCTTTAGTGTGATATGAAAGAGGACATCAAAAAAAAGAAACCGTTAGACTCATTTCAATTTGTTCCACTCGTTCAAAAGTTACAGGCGGTCAAATTTGAAAATTGAGAAAAGGTACGTAATACTCCTTTGGTTAAATTCATAAAAATTTTGGATTATTTTTACCGTTTCTGCAATAGGAGGTAAAAAAAGGACATAAAAAAAACAAGAAACCGTTGGATTTACTCCAATCGGTCCACTTGTTCAAGAGTTACAGGCCGTCAAAGTTAAAAAATTGACAAAAGACAGGAAAACTCCCATATTTGGTAACAAACCTAATTAAAAATTATTTTTTGTTGTTTCTTTAGTGAGATATGAAAGAGGACATAAAAAAAAGAAACCGTTAGACTCATTTCAATTGGTCCACTCGTTCAAAAGTTACAGGTGGTCAAATTTCAAAATTGAGAAAAGGTACGTAATAATCCTTTGGTTAAATTCATAAAAATTTTTGATTATTTTTACCGTTTCTGCAATAGGAGGTAAAAAAAGGACATAAAAAAAATAAGAAACCGTTAGATTTACTCCAATCGGTCCACTTGTTCAAGAGTTACAGGCCGTCAAAGTTAAAAAATTGACAAAAGACAGGAAAACTCCCATATTTGGTAACAAACCTAATTAAAAATTTTTTTTTACTGTTTCAGCAGTGGGAGGTAGAAAGGACATTAAAAAAAAAAAACAAGAAACCGTTGGATCTATCCTGATCCGCTTAGTTGTTCTGAATAGGTCCAATTTAAAAATTAAGAATAAAAGGAGAATTGAACTCTTTGTTCTATTTTAGGGGTGAAAAAAAGGTTAAAATATCGCCACCTTTACCTCAAATTCACCCTTTGTGTTTTGTGTATTCCAAGAGGTCGGTAAGCTAAAACCATTGCAAATTAGGCACCCTCTGTGAAGATGGGTAAGCTGCAATAATGAAGTTACAGGGTACCGAAATCCTATACTTTTGTGGTCCTCCAAGCATATGATATCGTTAAACGTAAAATGTGGCCTGGAAAATTAAAACAGAATTAGGCCCAAAACATGTAACATCTTAAAGTGATTTATAGCCATTTGGCCCCCTACATTTGATCCCAGGGATGAAATCGATAAGAGGCGGCTTCTTCATGCAAAAACGATGACCATCTGATGTTATTATTGCTCGGTTCGACCGAATTCAAATTGAACTAATCAATACCTCGGGGAAATTAGGAAAAAGTGTACCTGCTCTATCGGAGAAAAGCGAGCAAAAGGAAACTGGCTAAATTATGACGGATTTATCTGTGGCTCTATCAGGCGACGAATTTTCAAAATATAAGAGGTTTATTTTGTTATAGACAAGCAAATTACAGTACAAACACACAAGGAAAATATTATTGCTATTGATTCTGATAACGTATGCAAGATAGTGAGGCATCAAATATTAATGTGGGACTATCATAGACACCTTAGTTGTGAATAAAATATGTTTTTAGGTTGAAACTTAGACCCGACTAAAATTAGCGAATTGATAGGTCAGATAGATCCCATAAACTGTGATCTTAATACCGATGGCCTTGTTTGTACCCAGCCATTGTAGGACTAAATATCGGGGTGATTAGGACAGCTTTCCGGAACTTTATTTGACGTCGCGGCTCTAGCACTCGAATTAAGTAAAATTTATTATGTGTCACCAACGTGATGTATTTTGTATAGAGATTAATAGCTCCCTGATATAGCTAAATACCACCAATTAAACTGATTAGCTCGGGTCGATAGGTTGCGAACAAACTTTGAGTGCGATTTAAGAGACTTTCACCGGTGTCAATTGACAATTTCCCAACACTGCATCAAAGGTTTACCAACAAATCATTTGATGGTTTCAATTCCACACTGCTCGATTTAATAACTACTATGGATTTCGATAAAATATTCTGTTTTTATTTTGGCAAATCGGACACATCTGTACAATTGTGTAAACATGATAGATTAGGGCAGATTTCCACAATAAATCTCTATCGTGCAATAACTCCGTGATTTATGCTTTTCTCGTTCAATGCAAAATATATCTACACTCTTGCTTTTTACATTTGTGCCGAACTCCACGATTTTCTACGAGCTTTACTCAAAATTTGGAAACCATAAATTATCCAATGAGAAAAATCACGACCTTTAATATTAAATTTTAGACCAAAGTTTCAGCGGTTAAGTTCAAAATTCATGGATAGTAATGTAATATTCCTTTAAAGTTTTCGTCTTGCCATAACTGAATCATTTTCAGGATATTCTGGATCATAATATATATGTTTTAGGTTTCTAAGCCAGGCGAAACTTGCACGAACTGATAAAATGAAATTACAGCAGTTTAATTCATATGTTAAATCTATTATGCCTCGTACATTAGAAAACTGAGACTCGAGAAGATTCCTGCTTTACCCCCTCCCCTCCTGAGAATTATCTTCCAACTCAGAAACCTGGTTAGTCATTTTGCATTCGCAATGCGATAGGTAAATAGTGGCTTTCATTCGGTGCCTAGTCCCACCTGGTGAAAAGTTTATGTTTCAAATTAAGTGTATAAACCAGATTTAATGTTGCGACAACACTTTGCCTTAGGGGGCAATATTAAAAACTTTATGACTTCCAGTTCATTACTGAATTACTTTGCCGGAAACAATCAACATCTTTTTAAATTTATTCCCATCCGGCAGTTAGCTCCGGCAAGAACGAGTTTTGATTTATTAAATTTATCAGACGGAGTTGCCAAGTCTTCTCTTATACGTTCTGTTTATCTTTGTTCCCTTTTAGAGCTTAACTAGGAAGGGCCTGTCTTCTATTTCTCTAATAAAACCGAACACCCCGAGATATAAAATTCATCCCAAATATACCGAACGAGTTTCCCTGTCTTCAGAAGGAGATCGCGAGGTGTGATTTCGCTGTTTCAATATTAGCATAAAATCTTGAACGGGAAATGTAGTAACTACTTTATCGGTTGGCGAATGTTTCTGTCTAAAACTGCGGTAAATCCTTCAATACAGAAAGTTTTGCCAGCATAACTTCATTATATATATCATGTTTATCGCAAAAAGTATTAATCTTGTAATATTATGTTGGATTTAGTCATACAAAAAAAATGCTCCTCCCAGGCATGACAAGCCATGGGTTAAGTCTTTATTGTAGACGTCACGGGATCAGTATTGAATGACTTTCTTTATGAAAGACCACAAGCGAAGACGCCACACCCACTTCCTGACCTGAAACCTGATAGTTTGCGAGATCGTGAACACTACGGTTGCAGCAGATCCCAGACCATGGAAGAAGAAACCATTGAACTAATAGAACTGCCGTCCACACTATTTGAAAGAAAAACACCGTTGACAGTATTTCTCAATTTATAGAGCAAACGTGCCATTCCGATCAAAAACAGCAAAAAAAATGTTCCCGAAATTTTTGTGTAAATGTCCAAAGGGTATTACGACTTTTTTCTGAAACGTCGAAAATTTTTGAATTTTTAGTCGTTAAATTCGATAAATTTTATTGCGATAAGTTAAATAGGGAAATTTACAAAAATCGGCAAAATTTGGTCGTTTTTTTTTTGTTTTATAAGTTTGTTACGTTCTTACAGAATTGCGTGCCTTTCCCGTCAAAAACAGCAAAAAAATCCTCCCGACATTTTTTTGAAATCTTCTTGAAATTTGAAAAGAATGTCCAAGGGGAGGTATTACGACTCTTTTCTCAATTCTCAACTTTGACTGCCTGTAACTTGAGAACGCCTTGACCGATTGGAGTGAAGCCAACTGTTTTTTCCTGATGTCCTCTTCCACCTCCCACCATCGGAAGTTCCGTAGGCGCAATATTTTCGGAGATAGACCCCTCCGAAGGTCCATTTTTAGGCACTTTTAGAATCGCGATTTTGGACCCTTTTAAAAAAAAACGTCTGTAGAGGTTAAGTTTTTAGAGTTTTAATTACTCTTTAGAGTTAAGCGTGCCATTCCGATCAAAAACAGCAAAAAAACTTTCCAGAAATTGTTTTGAAAATGTCTAAAGGAGGGGGGGGGGGGGTAAAAAAATAGCGACGGAACTCGAACAGAATTAAAATTTTAAATGCTTCTTATTTTCGCTCTTAACATTAAAAACTGTCAGGAACGTCATTTAATTCTCAAGAATGTGGAAGATATGTCCTTTCAAACATCGAATGCGGATCGGCCATTTCGAACAAAACAGTCTTTCAAAGAAAAAAAAAAAAAGAAGAAAAGTATCCCATTATCTTTGAGGAGCAGTTTAGTTAATATATGGACACGTGCAACCAATTTATTAATCCCATGGGTGACAGGTAAAATCCAGTCCGAACATACAACGTCTCACAGGAAATAAACATTAGAGATGTCGTGGTTGAGATTTATACCAGTGATTGAGAAATCACGCTTAAAGTAATACGTACCCCTTTTGGGGTTGATTAAAACGGGATGAATAATGTAAAAATTGGCCAGCATCTCTGAGCACTGATCTGATTGTTCAGCATTATATAAGAGTCCATATTCATAGATATTTAAATTCGAATTAAAACTTGAACAACCCGGAATAGTTTCCCCTCATTGAATATTCTTTCTGCTTCAGTCTGGTTTTAATAAAATCAATTTATTTTAATTGTAATAGTCGAGTTCCACTCTTGATGCCCTCCTGCATTTAGTCCGAGCTTCAAGCAATTTGAACTTCAAAGAAGTGCAAATATTCCTTGTTCTTTGAAATGCTTCAACAGGAGAAAATGCTAGACAACGGTGTAATGAAATGATGTAATTTTAGTTTTTCCTGAGATTACCTTTTCTTTCAAGAGGTTTTTTTTGCGTGAAAATTCCTGCTTTGTTTCTAAACTCTGAAGCGAAATTATTTATTAACGAACGCTGAAGAACCCTGTTTTTCAGTAAATTTTTCTTACCCCCTTAACTTCTGACATTATAGGAGTTCGAACATAAATTTAAACTTTGCTTACTTCCGTAAAATATAATGCATGCGATTTACCGAGCTGCGAATACTTTTCGAGAAGTTGAGCCTAATAAAATTACCAAACCATAGCAGGGCATACGGATTTTGACTGATGTATGGTGATTTTAAGTATTATTTAATATCAATCCCTCATTATTACAGCCATTACAGTCAATTGGCAACTTGACACCTTGAGCGGACAATTTTTTATAAAATTGGGGTTCTTTATAAAACGTCATCTAGTTGGCTATAATTTGTAGTAACTTAATCTTCCATCGTTTATCTGTCATTGACTCTGTCTAATCAGCTTTGAGTGCTATAACTCTACTTATTAGTTGCCATCTTGTTCTTGCTTTTTCCCGTTTGACACATTGTTCTAAGCTGTAGTTTTGCCAAGAAAGTATCTAAATCAGAAATCAAGGCACTATTTATCATAAGGTGAATGGAAGAAATCTATTGGTAAACAAACAAAAATTTATTTGGGCCGCCGTATACTATTTACAACAGAATATAATATAATTTTTTTTTGTTTATAAAAAAAAATTTTTTAAGATGTATAGGAATTTACGTTCCATAATTGAACAAACAGTATTTACAATTTTATGTTGGGCCCAGGGATTTGTTGCCATTTAACTTATTGGGTTTTAGCCCTGATGAAGACTAAATAAATAGTCGAACCGTCGGCCATTTTTGAATAAAGAAGAGGTGCATTATTTGTCCTAATCCCGCTAACTTCACCAACAACTTACAACTTAAGGACGCTAATTACAACAATGAATGTTAATGTTTACATTTCGGAAATCTCAGCTGTCAGTGGCAAAAGCCGCCGCCGCCGAATGGTTCCGATTGACAGTTAAGTGGCGATCTTCGGAAGCATTCGGGATTTTGGGGTCAAAATTTGCAAAAATCTGCATCTTTCGATTGGAAATTCAATTAACACCATTTTGCGAGGTCCCAACGAAAAATAGTTCCTAAGTACCAAAAAGAAAACATTTCAAGGTATACCCTGGGATAGAAAGATATTCGATTAGATGCACGGTCTCGGCGTAAATATACCTCAAAGTGGCAGTTTGATATTTAAAGTTTAAAAATTCGTCAAAATTTTAAATTACAAGCTAGGCTCTTGATTTTTGCTCAAGTTTGGGGCCCACACGTGTACTATCTCTCTGAATTATTTCAGATGATTTACTGCAAAAATCTGGAATCTACAGGGTGAAATGTGAGAAAAGTACACCAAAATTGGCAAAAAATGTGGCACAGAAAAACTTTTGTAGCTTGCCCGGTATAAGAGCTATAACAAAACTAATAACTGTTTTTTCTTCTCTCCACGTCTTCTAATTGCCGATATACAACCGAAGCTGGACCGCTCGTTAGCTTTCGTAAAAATCGCAAAAAACTACGTTACTATTTTCGATACTTTCTCTTAACTGTCTTTGGACGTTTTTTTTTAACCACTCTGTATTAAAGTGACACCTTTGGCGGGATAGGATTAAAAGTACCCAAGGACATGCTCTTTCTCCTGGTACCGTCCTTAGTGGGTCAGTAGTCTAACTAAGTCCAGGGGGGCTAAGGGTCCAGAAGGCCAAGAAAGTAACCATTACAAAAAAATTTCAAAAAAACCGTCTCAACTTTGCGAATTTTTGTATATTTTCCTATTTGACTTATCGGAATTAGACTTCAAAATTTATCATCTACACATATTATGCTGAGGAAATCTACCCATGGGGAACCCTATACCCCACATATACGGTAAAACCGTCTAAATTTGCATACATATTTAACTAAATCACACTCTAAACACAAAATTTAACTTAACTCCGACTTCAAATACGGATTTTAACTAAATTTCGACTCTACACTCGGAATTTTCTAAATCTAAAATCTGAGGCTCAAAATTTTAGTTTAACTAAATTCCGACTTTAAACTCGGAATTAAACTATATAAAATCTGATTTCGAACTTAGAATTTAACTAAATTCTAGCTTTAAACACAAAACTAATCTCTTACTTTAAACGCGGAATTTTCCTAAATTTTGACTTTAAATTCGGAAATTTTTAAATTTAAAATCTGAATTCCGACCGATAAAGTAGGAATTTTCTTAACTAATTCAGTTTAAACACGGAAATAGGATAAAGTAGGAACTTAATTAAATTCCGACTTTATACTCGGAATTTATTTGAATACCGACACGAAATTTAAGTACATTTTGAGTTTAAACTCGGGTTTTAACTAAAATCTGACTTCACCTGGGAATTTAACTAAATTGCAACTGTAAACATAAAATGTCAATACATTTGAGCTTTAATACTCACAGTTTAACTAAATTCGGGCCTTAAACTATGAATTTAGTACTTATAACTCACTAAATCCCGACTCTAAGCTAGAAAAATGTAATTAAATTCCCATTTTAAACTAAGAGCTTAACTAAATATATTCAGAGCCTAAACACGCAATTTTAACTCTGAACTTGGAACGGAATGTAATTAAATAACTTTAAACTCGTAATATATCTGAAATCCGACTCGGAATTTAACTAAATTTCGACTATAAACTCGGATTCTAATTTAATTAAATTCTCACTTTCTACTAAGACATTAACTAAATTTTGACTCTAAACTCGGACTTTATTTGAAATCCGACTCGAAATGTAACTAAATTTCGACTATAAACTAGGATTTTAATAAGTTAAGACTTTAAATACGATATTTAATTAAATTCTGATCTTTCTTAGACTTTAACTGAGATTGGACTTTAAACATGGAATTTAACTCTGAACTTGGAACGGATTTTAACTAAATTCAGAGGTTTTAAACTCGAAATTTATTGGAATTTCTATTCCAAATTTAACTAAATTTCGACTTTGAACTGATTTTTCAACAAACTTTAAACTCTGAATTTGAATACATTCCGACTGTAAACACAAGGTTTAACTAAAATCCGACTTTAAACTCAAACTTTAACTTAATTCGCGCTTTAAACACGAAGTTAAACTAAACTCTAACTTTAATGAAGAAAATGTTAATTAAATTCCGACTTCAAACTCAAGAGTTTGACTACATTCAGACGTTGGTAACGAAATTTGAATCTGAACTTGGAACTCGAATTGCAACTAAATTTCGATTTTAAACTCGAAAATTATGTGAATTCCGGCTAGAACTTTAACTGCACTTCAGGTTTAAACTCTGATTTTAGTAACTAAATTCTGACTTTAAACTAGGAATTTAACTAAATACAGATTTCGGACGGAATTTAAGTAAATTCCTACTTTAAACATGAATTTATTTAAATTCCCAGTTTATACTCAGAGTTTAACTATATTCAACTTCAACATGGAATTAAACTCTAAACTGAGAGCTCGAAATGTAGCTAAATTCCGACTTTAAATTCGGATTTTAGATAAACTAATTTCTGACTTTATACTACGATTTTAAGTAAATTCCGATTTCAAATTATTACATGCTTTAAACTTGGAATTTAACTAAATTCCCTCTTTAAACACAAAATTTAACTAAACCTCGACTTTAAACAAGGATTTTAACTACATTTCGACTTTACACTCGGAATCTATAATCTGAATTCCGACTCAAAAATTTGGTTTAACCAAATTCTGACTTTAAATTCGGAATTAAACTAAATTTTGATTTTGAACTTGGAATTTAACTAAATTCCATCTTTAATCACAAAACTAAATCCCTACTTTAAATATGGACTTTTACTGCATTTCTACAACAATTTTAGTTTAACTAAATTCCGAGTTTAAACACAAAATTTAACAAAATTCCCACTTTAAACCCAAAATTTAATTAAATTCCGACTTTAAGATAGAAATTTAACCAAATCAGTTTTTCAAGTTTGGAATTTAACTAAATTCCGTCTTATATCAAGAGTTTGACTATATTCAGACGTTGGTAACGAAATTTGAATCTGAACTTGGAACTCGAATTGCAACTAAATTTCGATTTTAAACTAGAAAATTATGTAATTACGTGAATTCCGGCTAGAACTTTAACTGCACTTCAGGTTTAAACTCTGATTTTAGTAACTAAATTCTGACTTTAAACTAGGAATTTAACTAAATACAGATTTCGGACGGAATTTAAGTAAATTCCTACTTTAAACATGAATTTATTTAAATTCCCAGTTTCTACTCAGAGTTTAACTATATTCAACTTCAACATGGAATTAAACTCTAAACTGAGAGCTCGAAATGTAGCTAAATTCCAACTTTAAATTTGGATTTTAGATAAACTAATTTCTGACTTTATACTACGATTTTAAGTAAATTCCGATTTCAAATTCTTACATGCTTTAAACTTGGAATTTAACTAAATTTCCTCTTTAAACACAAAATTTAACTAAACCTCGACTTTAAACAAGGATTTTAACTACATTTCGACTTTACACTCGGAATTTTTTTAATCTATAATCTGAATTCCGACTCAAAAATTTGGTTTAACCAAATTCTGACTTTAAACTCGGAATTAAACTAAATTTTGATTTTGAACTTGGAATTTAACTAAATTCCATCTTTAAACACAAAACTAAATCCCTACTTTAAATATGGACTTTTACTACATTTCTATAACAATTTTAGTTTAACTAAATTCCGACTTTAAACACGAAATTTAACAAAATTCCCACTTTAAACCCAAAATTTAATTAAATTCCGACTTTAAGATAGAAATTTAACCAAATCAGTTTTTCAAGTTTGGAATTTAACTAAATTCCGTCTTATACACAAAATTTAACTAAATTCTGACTTTAAACTAAGAGTTTGACTAAATTCGGATTTTAAACACGGAATTTCTCTCTAAACTAAACTTGGAACTCGGAAGTTAATTAAAATTTAAATTAATTCCAACTGTAAACTCGGAATTTAATTAAATTTGAACTTTAAATTCACAGTTTAACTAAATTCGGACTTAAGTATTTCAAACACACTAAATCATGATTCTGAACAAGAGAAATGTAATAAAATTCCGATTTTAAACTAAGAGCATAACTATATTCAGAGTCTAAACACGCAATTTGAACTTTGAACTTGGAACTCGGAATGTAACTAAATTCCAACTTTAAACTCGGAATATATCTGAAATCCGACTCGAAATTTAACAAAATTTCGACTTTAAACTCAGATTTTAATAAACTAAGACTTTCAATACGATATTTAATTAAATTCCTACCTTTAACTTAGAGTTTAACTGAGAATAAATTTTAAATGTGCCTTCACAAATCGCACGTATCACAAAACCACATTTTTTGAAAACCCCGTGAAATGAACAGTTTACAAGTTATAAGGGTCGAAAGGAAAAAAATACCAAATACAACCTCAAGACACTCATGGTATTTTAGCGCTTTATTGTTGTGTCAAAAATTTGCCTTTATTTACAGTATCTTCTAAATGGATTTTTATGAGCTATTACGTAAAAACGCCCACGTTATCTAAATTGAAGCCTCGTTAAGTGTATTACTTTTATTGTTAGCCGTGATGTCTTCCTCGAGGTATATTGTGCAAGGAGGAACACAAAGGATGCCTCCAAAATGATGATACAGCGAATCGCTGAGGAGGCATATTGTGTTAACTTATTCATTAGGGGCTTTTTAGATCAAGCATAGATACGAGTGCAAAGACTTTAGTAAGTTATCTGAAAAAAAAAGGAAAATTTAATTTCGTTCAGTTGTAAACGATTCAATTCCATTGTTAGGCGTGGTATTCACATAAGAATCGGATGCCTCTCTAGGCGAAAGCGTTGACCGAAATATCTCCGGATCGATATTCTTTTCAGAACTATTTGCAACTTTTAGGCAAAGCCTCCCCCGATTGTGATTGCCCGTTTAGTAAATTCGCCTTGTTCGTTGGCAATATAAAACTCCGCCCCATTCGGCAAAAATTATTTTCATCATCATTCAAAGCAGTGACGCCTAAAATTTAATTTTGTCCCTCACCCACATAAAACCGCTCTATCTTCCCATCCATAATAATCGTTTTTAAACACTTCCAAATAGCGAGAGAGATGGAGGTGATTCCCTGTGCGTGTAGCTGGCAGGATGTATTTTTCGCACGATGTTTTGATTTAATTTTGTGTTATGGATAAACTCCAATGAAACACAATATTTCTTTTTAATTAAGCATTAGCTCCGATATGATTTGCCTGTTTTTTATTTACCTAACGTTTGAAGGGTAGAACTTTATTAGGCCCTCCGGGCATCTCCAAAACGGAAGGGGTTAATATTATACAGTTAAGTAAACTTGTAAAAAAAGGCGAAATATTAAAGTTAGATGAGAGTTTAGGGAAAAAGTTTGGCCCTCTCCCTCTTATCTGTAGGCAGGTAGCTGTAGCTATCGCAGTTGATTGACAAGTCCAGTTTGGCATTCAGGTTCAAGTAAAGGGAGGGAAACTTTCCAATATAAAAGTTATAAACATAAATTTGGAAGTTATTAAACACGAGACTGTAGCAGTTTAAGCAAGGAAATCGATTGCTAAAACAACGAGATGTCGAACTTACTTTTTGACCGTTTTTTTTCTCAGCTTTTATACTTGAGAGAGTTTTCTGAAATCCATTAAAAGTATTCCTTACGCTTCGTAATTTTTAATGGCATCGTTCGTTTAATAAAAGAACTCCCTAATTAAAAAAAATCCGGTTAAAATTATGAAATCGCAGTATCATCAGCCAAGGGTTGCTATCTTTCAAAAACTATATTAATTTGGTCTCCCGCGAGCTAGGAGAGTGCAATATTAAAACTAAAAAATCTCTGCTTTACCTGGTTTCATGGATATTTCTTTCCCAGAAATTTAATTTTAACGAATTCTCTCCCGGTCTAAAAATTGCTAAAAAAGGATATTTACTTCCGCTGGCTGCGAAAGGGTTTATCTGAAATGTCAAACATTTTAATTACAAGACGACTTTTTAATGGTTACTTCCTATAGGGCCTAAAGGACAACCCCATTGTTTTTTATTTTCGGCGATCCCTGAAATTTTAATTTTATTCAGAACCTTTGAAGAGTCTTTTAGGGGCCCATTTTTTGTTGAAAAATTTAGGGACATTAACAAATCGAAAGAGGGCACATGTGTTCGATAAATCGTTAAATATATAATTTTTGAAAAACCAACTCAATTATTCAAAAGACCTTCTAGATATTTATAACGTTTTTAATGCCGCTCAAATAAGCCCGTCCTAATTAGGCCAAGTTTAAAACTGGACCCTTAAAATAAATGAATGTTGATTTTTTCTATATTTGTATAAATTTGCTTAGATGTTTTGCTTAGCTAATTGGATGCTATAAACACAATTAAAAACAGCTGAAAAGGAAAATAAATTTCTGGAAATGTCTCCGGGCTAAAAGCTTGACCATAGGGTAACAATTAATTAAGGGGCATTAATAATTCTGTCTAGAGCCTAATGAAGAGTTAGTAGGTAATAAAACACGAATTACAATTCTACTCCCGAGACCTGTTTTCTGTAAAATAGAAACGGAAATTCGTAAAACCGGACTAATTAAACATAACACGGGTAAGAGTATCCTTTCTATATTCCCTTACAAGTTTAATAATCCTTTTGGGCATAACGCATCGGCCATGATTACGCTTTAAAGGCCTTTGGCTTAGGATTTCTGAACTGATCACAACATGTATTAAATCAGCGATGTAGGATGTGCAAAATCATAACAACTTCAACCAAACGTAAGGGGTTTAGTGGTCAAGACCGAATCAAAACCCCCTTAATTCTCAGGGATTATTTTCTATTTCGGATTATCGGCTAAACAACCGAAAGTACATGAATTTCCTTGTAGGAGGGAATGGGATGGATTAGGATTTATTTTTTTGGGGTGACCATTTAAGGTTTAACGTTGCAGAAATTTAACACGTATATTAAGCGACACAAGTCACTGGATCTAAGTCATATATTATGATTTCTAAAATTAAATTAATATTTTTTTTCTGTTATTTAATACAAAATTTTGTAAGACTGTAAAGGCTTTTACGGCCGGTCAAAATACAATCTAAAGTGTTTTCCGCGGTTTGAAGCGGTGGCCCAATGGAATTTTTACAACTGCGTCAGACATTATCAAATACGATGAGTCAATGGGCGAAGTGATCTTCTGTGCTTCCCGACGATGATTGATTCGAATGTTGTGAGCGCCCTGGTTGATCGATTTTGGTTGTATATATTTTGTATTTTTTTGGTTCTAACGGTTTTAACTCGGAAACTGCTCGTTTGACGGGATTTTGTAGTATTGCGCATATGTACAGAAATGAACGGGCTTTTCAAATACGTGGTCGGTTTTTTTGGTACATGCGGGGGGGGGGGGGGGGCCGACCAGTGGCGTACCAAAGTCAAAAATGTGATTTTTTAGGTCCCCAAATTTACGGCGTCTTTGCGAAACTCCGGGACTATGTGGGGTATAACTCTGCCCACGGGTAGATTTCCGCATATGTGTAGGCGAACAATTTTGACGTCTAATTCCGATAAGTTAAATAGGAAAATCTACAAAAAATCGCAAAGTTGGGACGGTTTTTCTAAAAATTTTTTGCAATTGTCAACTTTTCGGCCTTCTGGACCCCTTTAGTTAGACGACTGGCCCAATAGCGATGGTACCAGGGGAACGGGCATATCCTTGGCTACTTTTAATCCTATCTCGCCAAAGGCGTCACTTTAATACAGAGTGGTCAAAAAAATTTCCAAAGACAATTAAGGAAAAGTGTCCAAAATTTTAAGGTAGGTTTTTGCGATTTTTACTAAAACTATGGAACGGTCCGGCTTCGGTGGTATATGGGCAACTAGAACACGTGAAGAGAAAAAAAAATCAGTTATTAGTTTTGGTCTAGCTCTTATACCGGATGAGCTACAAAAGTTTTTCTGTGCCGCATTTGTTGCCAATTTTGGTGTACTTTTCTCATATTTCACCCTGTAGTCACTAACCTGAAATAATTCAGAGAAGTAGCAGACACATGGACCCTTGATCGTGCCAAAAATCAAGATCCTAGCTTTGAATTTTAAATTTTGACGAATTTTTAAACTTTAAATTTCAAATTGCCACTTTGAGGTATATTTGTCCGGAGACCGCGCATCTAATCGAATGGTTTTCTATCCCAGGGGATACGTTGGAATGTTTTCTTTTTGGGACTTAGGAACCACTTTTAGCTGGGACGTCGCGAAATGGTCTTAATTGAATTTCGAAACAAACGATGCAAAATTTTTCAAATTTTGGCCGAAAATCCCGAATGGTTCCGATTCGCCAGCCACTAACTAGTAATCGGAAGCATTCGGCGGCCGCGCCCATCTACAACTGACAGCTGAGATTTCCGAAATGTAAACATTAACTTTAAAGCCTCAGACTAAGGAAAATCGGCCGAAAAGCGGAGAAAACTGTCTGGCCGGGGAAAATTTGAACATTTCTAGGAAGATTATAGGCAAAATGCCCGGTCCTCGAGATCGTTTTCACAAAGACTGGTCGATTTGAAAATTTCATGTCGGGATTCATTTTTGGCTGATGACGTCACGCGGTTTTCGCCCAGACAGTGGCGGTTACAAATTCGGGCAAAAATGTATTTTTTCGATTTTTCGGCAGACATGGGCGTAGTTATATTTTTTTTTGCCATCTCCGTTTCCCATAAGAAATACGTTGTGCAATGCTTTCTAAATGGGGCAATATTGATTTCGTCATAAATAAAAGATGGAGGCGAAAAAAAAATGGCCGCCGTAGACAGGGTAATTTAAAAATCTCTGAAACGAATAAAGTTAGAGAGCTGAAATTTGGTACCATGGTTCATTAGGGAATGGACTGCAAGTTGCCATGGGTGGAAACCTTCGTCATGGTACCAAACCCATAGGTACCATTAACGAAATTTTGCATATAAGTTTTCAGGCTTTTGCACGTGTATTTCCCATAAGAAATACATTGTGCAACGCTTTTTAAATGGGACAATATCGATTTCGTCATAAATAAAAGATGGCGGTGAAAAAAAAATGGCCGCCGTAGACAGGGTAATTAAAAAATGGGGATATCCCTGAGACGAATAAAGTTAGAGAGCTGAAATTTGGTACCATGGTTCATTAGGGAATGGACTGCAAGTTGCCATGCGTCGAAACTTTATTTATGGTACCAAACCCATGGGTACCATTAACGAAATTTTGCATATAAGTTTTCACGCTTTTGCACGTGTATTTCCCATAAGAAAAACGTTGGGCAATGCATATTATATGGGTGGAATGTAGATTACGTCATATTTGGGGTATCATTGATGGTACATGGTTCAAATTTAGATGGTAGGTACCTATGGGGGTATCATAAATTGTGATATAGCTGACTCAGCTATCATAGCTACAATAGCTGAGTAACGTTAGTATTTAAATAACTGGTAATGATACATGGTTCAACTTTGGATGCTAGGTGCCCATGGGAGTACCATGAATGGTACTATAGCTGACCATAGCTAGGTTATAGCTGTTTTATGAACCGGTGATGATATCAAGTTGAAAATCGAATGGTAGGTTTCCCTTATGTAAAATTCGCTAAAAATGACATTTTTAAAAATCCAAGATGGCCGCCTGAAAAGTTTTGGTTTTAAGCCGATATCTCTGGAACGGTTTGAGCTAGAAAGCTGAATAGGTGGTATGTGGCTACTTTATGGGACGGGCTAGAGGTCTCTGAGGTCCAGAACCTTGCTGCGGGTACCGAAGGTTCAGTTTTGGAAACTTTTTCAATTTATTGACACTTTTTTGCTTCAACTTACTCACTGTTGCTAAAGGGCGCAGAAACCAAATATATCCGACGTTTCGACTTTACGCCTGCTATACGCCATCATCAGGGTATTCCCTTTTATTAGAAATATTGCTTTATAAATGTGCCACGCCCAAACAATCAGTTTTTCGTATATGATTGACAAAATAGCTTTAACAAAGCCCATTCGACTGGCACTAACAGTTCGATTTTACCGTTTCTGGGTTCCGAGATTTAACTGATTAAATTTTTCATTGATAGGGGTAGAGTGACTTTTGCCATTTTATAGCAAAGCCATTTACGGCAATAGGAACAACGGTGACTCAATTAAGTGTGAGTCGGCTCAAATTCTGCTCAAAACGTTAATTACTATTTTGCTAAGTTTAATAACAGTCTTATGGGAAGTAAAAAACTATTAAAATTTTGTAAAAATTACCTAATATTTTTATTTGATCGAACATTACGTCAACTAAATTAAAAACCTTGAACGACAAATTAAGCAGGTATTTTGTGGTCGAGAATGCTCTATTCATGGGTGTCAATAGCATCGTTACACCGTGTTTAGTTTTCGAATTATATAGATATAAGTATTAAAATGTCGATAAAAAGTGCAAAAATTACGTTTTTGGCGCCATTTTGAAGGGGAAGGAAATTACTGAAAATTCCAGAATTGCAATTTTTTTACATATTTTTGTTCCCTCTTTCATATGAGACTATTTTTGACAAAATCTATGACAATCGATTTTGGCTGAAAATTTTCACGACCTACCCCCTTTGAAAATTTTGAAATTTTTACGTTTTTCTGTTTATCTTGGAAACGGTAAGGTTTTTCGATATGCCGGTTAATATGACGTATGAAGAGGTTACCAAGGGCTATCAGATGCATGTATCAGAAAGAAGCTAGCTTTCACGGTTTTTGAGAAAATAAAAAAAAAGTGCAAAATTTGAACCTTATATTTGGGCCACCCGTGCTCAGTTACTGTTCTAGGCAGAGCTTCGAAAATGGATTCTGCGTGTAGCTCTATTCTTCTACTTCCTTAGCTGTTCTTATATATTTTTTGATAAATCTTTATCGAAACGAGATATTAGCTGTTAAAGGCGCCAATGCACGATTTTTATCTCAAAATTTAGTTTCTTGGCCCGGTTTGAGAGCCCCGTATGTTTAACGTAGAATTTTCTATATGTGTCATTTAAATCTATAGTAATCGATTTTATTTGTTACTTCGAGTCGTTTTATAATGAATAGGACGTTGATTTCTGTTTTAGATAGTATAGGGTGGCTCAAAAAATGATGCAGGAAGCTAATATATGCTAATAATGCAGAAAAGGTCCATAAGCAGTGTGCATTTTACATAGAAGGGGTGGATTATTAAGTACGTAGACAAGCCAGAATAAAATGTTAGATATAGGCGATGAAAGAGTTATTAAAACTTAGTAATGAAAGCAATTTTAATTATTCAAGGAGTCTGGTGTTGTCAGATATTAGTAATATTTAATGCAGAACATTTCCTTCGCCATTTTATCCACAAATTGTTAAAAAACACTAAAATTATTGTACTTTTTTGGCTTCTCATATAGCTTTTCGGATAAATCTTAATTAAAACGCGATATAAGCTGTTGAAGGCTGAAATGCACGATTTTGATCCCCAAAATTAGGTTTTCGGGTCGATTTGAGAGCTCCATATGCTTAACAAAGAAATAACTACTTTTCCCACATAAATCAATAGTAATCGATTTTATTCGTTGGTTACAGTAGTTTTGTGGCAATATGTTTACGTTTTAGATAGTATAAAGTGTCCCAAAAAAATGTTGTAACCTGGAATTTTAGGATTTTTGCATGTAGATCGATATCAATTAATTTATTGCGTTAATTCGAGTAGTTTTATGATAAATAGAGCGTTGATTTCTGTTTTAAATAGTATACGGTGTCCCAAATAATGCTAAGAGCTAATGCTATGTTTTATTAGCTTCTTATAAACACTGCCTTGATTTCTGATTTAGATACTATAGGGTGAGCCAAAAATTGGCAAATATTACATTTTTACGAACAATCAAAGTTAGAAAAGTGAAATTTCAATTGTAGATTCGTTTCATAGTCACAAACAATATATCATAAATGGGAACCTTGATATGGGTACTCGTGGTACCATTTTATATCTTTTTATGAATTTTAGCACGTTTTTTACACTTCCTCAAAAGATGTTAAGTTTGCGAATATGAAATCAAGTATTTCAGACGTTTCGACATTTCAGTTACTTTTAGGTATTATCAGGTTCTTTGTTGATAATTTTACGTCAGTTTGCGCTATATCAAAGGACCGTTCGGATATTTCCTAAACTATGGGCGCTCCGCGCGCGTGGTCTTAATCCACAAAACTTCTACAGAACTTTGCCCACAGCGTTCGGATATTTCCTAAACTATGGGCGCCCCGCGCGCATGGTCAAAAAAAAAGCAAAAAAAAAAACAAAAAAAAACAAAAAATTTAAGAAACAACGCGTCTCAAGTAAAAAGCACACCATAAACAAACCAACTCAAGAGTTTTGCTGACCAACTTTGGCAGATCTCAAGCTCTGGAAGCGAGTTATACGACATACTTCAAGTGCGCCGAAATCCCGCGTCCTCCCACTGCAGCGCGACGGCTTAGGAATAAATACCACGGAGCTCACCACAGTCGGATCAGTCAACGTCGGGAAGCACGAGAGATCACTTCGCCCAGGAAGAAATTCCATTGGACAACAGCCCGGAAAACACTTTAGATTGTATAAAATTTTGTGTTTAATAATTATTGCATAATTTGTTCATCGTTTTTATTTCTTTTTGAAACTTCATTAATCTCTCTGGTATTTCACAATATTTATCAGATATTGAGTATTTACGTTTCTCATTTTTTCTCTCTCTTTTCTTTCACTGGCAATTTTTTGTCTATTTTCAAGCCCATATGTATTTCTTTTGCATTCTATTCTTGTTCCAAAGTTGTGCTCATAATAGTTTCCCTTCTTCATCTGGATCTTAGCCATTTATGATAACTTTTATGCATTTTGTAACCTGCTTAAAAGTTTAATTGTAAGTTCAGACACTTCAGCTTTTTTACATTTCTTGCACTTGTTTTTCTTTTTACTAGAAATTGTGATATATAATTTACTAAAAACAATTAATTACAAGTCTTTTTGAACCCCTTTTTCCGTTATTTCCTGTTATTACGATCAAAAAGTCAATGAAATTTGTAGTCATAAAAGCTAATTTTTAGCAGTCAAGGGTTCGTAAAAATGTAGTTAGTATCATTTCGTCTGGAATAAGCAGAGTGATGAGGGTCAAGAATTTTCTAATTGTAAAAGTACATGATTATGGGTGTTTGTGACGTATGATCTTCCACTGTTATTCAAATTCGAGCACCTGCACGTTCACTTGTGAGTGCTCTAATGGACTTTATGGGGAACTGTGATATCACCGAAATTCCAGAATATGGCAGGATTGTAACACAAACTTATTCCATGGTCATGAAACAAAATACTCAAAAAGTTCGGCACAAACAATTTTTTGTGTCATTTTCAAACACCTCAACTTTTTAAGCAATGAATTGTTTTAAATACAATTTGCACGGTCTGAAACCTCATTTCCTCTAGATTAAGCAAGCGGATAATTTTGAAAAAAAAAATGACACTATCTTTATTATATAGGGTATGAAACAAAGTACCACCAACATCAATATCTTTAGACGTTTTTGTCAGTTTTTAAGGTATTAGAACTTATACAGAGGGAATCAAAATATTCATAAACATTTCGTTAGTATATATTTTTTTAAATCATCGTAATTTGCTGACAAGTTATTTTACTCTTCCGGGATATACTTGGGATGCTATGCTTAAGTGTACGAAACAAGAGCTTGAACTGCTGATGGATGAAGATATGTTTCTTTTTGTGGAAAAAGGGATACGTGGAGGCTTGAGCCAGGTTTGTGGAAAGCGTAGGGCTCAAGCAAATAACAAATATTTGCCTTCTTATAATCCAAATAAACAGACATCTTATCTGATGTATTTCGATATTAACAATCAGTACGGATGGAGCATGTCACAATTTCTACCGTATGGAAATTTTGAGTGGTGCGATACGAACCTAGATGTATTAAATATTCCTGATGACGCTGAAGAAGATGACGCTGAAGAAGACGGATTATTACTTTTATTTTTTGGATCGACAGCATAATCTACAAATTGTTTCTCAACAAGGGAGTTTTCCAAAAGTGATTACTGAATTACAGATACGGACTTGACAAAATTAGTATACGGGGTGAATCATAATGGGTGGTCGAAAATAAAATCTCAGATTCTTTGGTCGATTTTAAGGATGTTCTGTCATACAATTGTGTTACCTATCAAGCTTCGTTAAAAAGTTACAGGGTATTGAAATTAAATTAGAATTCCAAAATGCATATCTATTGATTATTCCGAAAACGTAAGAGATATTTTATTGAAATTTTGTACGTTTTGACTGCTATATAAGGCTTACTTTTTGCAATAAATAATTATTTTTATTTCCGCCAGTGGCGTGCTTAACAGCACGTCGACATATATTATTTGAAAAAAAGTGGAACGCCACTGGTTTTTCGAAAAATTAAATTTAGAATGCCCATTAAAATGCTAATAGTTTGCAACATAATTAATAAATTAAAAGCCATAAATAATGGAATATTTTAGATTTTTCATCAAAATGAAATTATTCGCGGCTTACTAACATACATTACAATGGTCATTATTTATTTACTCCAAAACGGTGCCTCGTACTAAAAAAACCGAAGAGGGCTCTTTTCTTTACAGTAGAATTGCAAAAAAACAGGGACGTGCTACTTTTTTTTCAAATAATGTAAATCGATGTGCTGGTAAACGCGCCACTGGCGGAAATAAAAACAAATTTTTATTGCTGAATGTGCGTCTTTCATAGCAGTCAAAACGTACAAAATTTCAATCAAATATCTCTTACTCTTTCGGAATAATCAATATATATCCATTTTAAAATTCTAATTTCAACACCCTGTAACTTTTTAACGAACCTCGATAGGTAACACAATTGTATGACAGAACACCCTTAAAATCGACCAAAGAATATGAGATTTCATTTTCGACCACCCATTAGGATTCACCCCGTATACTTATTTTGTCAAGTCCGTACCTGTAATTCAGCAATCACTTTTGAAAAACTCCCTTGTTGAAAAACAATTTGTAGATAATGCTGTCGATCCAAAGAATAAAAATAATAATTCGTCTAGTTGTCCGCGAATTACGACGATTTAACAAAAAATACTAACGAAATTTTTAAGAATATTTTGATTCCCTCTGTATAAGTTCTAATAAATTAAAAACAAAAAATGACAAAAAGGTCTAGAGATATTGATGTTGGCTATCTGCGACGGAATCAGTCAATTTCCCTTTACCTCTAGAAAGGTTATTTTATTTAATATTGCTATTATGTGTGTATAAGTCATGAGTATCAACAATATTGTTATCATATTTTTTGAAACCTCGTATACTAGAAAAAACGGCACTTACTTTTAAATTTTTTGCATGGGGAACAATCCGCAGATAATACGTTAACAAATGAGGGAAAACACAGTAAGATTCTTTACCGCTTTTCCGAACTACGACGATTTAAAAATGTCAGCAACAAGAATGTCACATATTTCACGTTTCGCTCTGTAAAAAACTTCAGAGTGCTTTAATAAAAAATCTGGCGAAAAGGTCCCGAGATATGGATGTTGACTTACTCCTGACCTGAAAACGATAAGGAAAAAATAGCTTATTGCGAAATGGCAGAACATCAAAATTTTGAAATTTTTGCATTACTTTATTTCACACCTTATATAATAAAGATGATGTTGGTTCTTTTTTCAAAATTATCCGCTTCCTTAATCTAGAGGAAATGATGTGTCAAACCGTGCACATTGTATTTAAAACAATTCATTGCTTAAAAAGTTACAGCTGATTGAAAATGACACGAAAAATTGTTTGTGCCGAACTTTAAGTTGAGCAGTTTAGAATATCTAGTAACGGTTACTACAAACACAAGGCAGCAGTTAGCTTGCAATTATCTTGGAATGTGGTAAAAAGACTTTACTTCACACAAATGGGAAAAATAATTTATATAATATCTTGTGGCTAAAGGTAGTAACAAATGTTTATTTAAACTGAATTGTATTGATGAGGTATCATCAATATGTATGAATTGTATCCGGACTAAATAGAGTGATGAGGGTTAAGAATTTTTTAATTTCGAAAATACGTGATTATGGGGATTTGTGACTGTACTGAGTGACGTATGATGGATTCACAGTTATTCGATATCGAGCACCTGCATGTTCACTTGTGAGTGCTTTTATGGACTTTATAGAGAACTGGGACATCACCGAAACTCTAAAATATGGCAGGATTATAACATCTACTAATTCCATGGCCATGAAATACAATATCTAGTAACGTTTACTACAAACACAAGGCAGCAATTAGCTTGCAATTGTCATAATATTTTGTAAATTAAAATAATTTACATAATATTTTGTGACTAAAGGTAGCAACAAATGTTAATGTTTATTTAAACTGAATTATGTCCGGACTAAATAGAGTGATGAGGGTTAAAAATTTTTTAATTTCGAAAATACGTGATTATGGGTATTTGTGACTGTACTGAGTGACGTATGATGGATTCACAGTTATTCGATATCGAGCACCTGCATGTTCACTTGTGAGTGCTTTTATGGACTTTATAGAGAACTGTGACATCACCGAAACTCTAAAATATGGCAGGATTATAACATATACTTATTCCATGGCCATGAAATACAATATCTAGTAACGTTTACTACAAACACAAGGCAGCAGTTAGCTTGCAATTGTCATAATATTTTGTAAATTAAAATAATTTACATAATATTTTGTGACTAAAGGTAGCAACAAATGTTAATGTTTATTTAAACTGAATTATGTCCGGACTAAATAGAGTGATGAGGGTTAAAAATTTTTTAATTTCGAAAATACGTGATTATGGGTATTTGTGACTGTACTGAGTGACGTATGATGGATTCACAGTTATTCGATATCGAGCACCTGCATGTTCACTTGTGAGTGCTTTTATGGACTTTATGGAGAACTGTGACAACATTGAAACTCTAAAATATGGCAGGATTATAACATATACTTATTCCATGGCCATGAAATACAATATCTAGTAACGTTTACTACAAACACAAGGCAGCAGTTAGCTTGCAATTGTCATAATATTTTGTAAATTAAAATAATTTACATAATATTTTGTGACTAAAGGTAGCAACAAATGTTAATGTTTATTTAAACTGCATTGTGCGTGTAATAAGCAGAATTATGAGGGTCAAGAGTTTGCTAATTTGAAAAATACGTGATTACGGGTATTTGTGACTGTACTGAGTGACGAATGATGGATTCACAGTTATCAGACTTCGAGCAAATGCACGATCACTTGTGAGTGCTTTTATGGGCTTTATGGGGAACTGTGACATCACCGAAATTCTAGAATGAGGCAGGTTTATAACATAAACTTATTCCATGGCCATGAAAGCTTGCAATTGTCTTGAAATGCCACACAAATGGGAAAAATAATTTACATAATATCTTGTGACTAAAGGTAGCAACAAACGTTAATGTTTATTTAAACTGCATTTCGTCTGAAATATGTAGAGTGGTAAGGGTCAAGAGGTTTTTAATTTGAAAAATACGCAATTACTGGCATTTGTGACTGTATTGAGTGGTGTATTTCATTTACCACAGGCAAAAAGAAAAAAATAATTTACGTAGCATTTTGTGGCTAAAGATAGCAACAAATGTTAATGTTTATTTAAACTGCTTTTGAATATCCTTATAAACCAAATTGTGGCTGGATTAAGTAGATCGATGAAGGCCAAGAATGTTCTAATTTCCAAAATGAGTGATTTTGGGTATTTGTGACTGTCCTGATTCACAGTTAGGAAGTTTCGAGCACGCGCACGTGTCAAATTTGTTACATACAGTTCAAAATTCATACCTAAATTGTATTTTTTCTTTCGGAAACTTTGAACTCTATGAATTCGGGTGGTATTTAACAGACTGCCAAATTTATTCCATCTTTTCGTTTAAAAAATTACTTTCGTTTCCCGAAAATACTAAATTCTCACCAAAATTAAGAAAATACATAATCTTTGAGCGACAGCCAGATATAAAAATCATGCTAGTCTCTTATATTGTTCTTTAAAATAACTTTTGTTGACTATAAATGTTGAATTTTATTTCTCATTAAATTCTATCATGATAACCAGATATTTAATATTCGTCGATGTTTTATATTACCTTATACTAACCTGAACTAACCTGAACTAATCTGAACTAACCTGAACTAACCTGAACTACTGAGAAATAATATAAGACTTCGACGAATATTAAATATCAGGCTATCATGATAGAATTAAATGAGAAATAAAATTTGGTGGACATTTAGTAAAATCGATAGACATACAGAATTTATAATGTAAGCAATGGTAAAACAATATGCAATATAGTTATTTTAGTGGTGCTGTTCTCATTTTCTGAAGTATAATAAATTGGGTTCCATTAAACATTTTTGAAGTTTATTAAATTTTTTGGTGGACAGCGCTAGGGATGTATGGTTTAATTTGGTGTACATTATATTAGTTTCCTATGAATTCTAGGATAAAGAGGAAAGGAGGTACCTCCTGAAACTAAACTCGTTTAAAAGGGTGCGTTTAAACAATTCCTGAGAATATTTTAACGTGGATAAGACTGGTTGATTCACAAGTCACAAATAATACTTACCTTTGAAAAATGGCACGAAATAGCGCCCGCTATTTCTTTCAAGATGGCATATTCGCTGTTGTTTCGCATGTTAGAAGGAGAAATAAATTCATGCAGCTTCTCGTTAAACGAAAATTGTTTGCAGCCTGAAATTGCTGAAGTTGTCGATGTTCGGTATTACGTTAAAAAAACTATGGTGAGTGGCGCGATAAATTATTGTTCCATGTGTGGGTAGACTGTAATAATGTACATGCACATATACCTATATAACCCTTTAGTATTAAAAGCGTCATTTTTCAAAAACATAATTATGGAAATGGATGCAGTATTTTATTCGACGTACCCGGCGAACTGGAGTTATTTATTTTAAGAAGGTGCACTAGTTTACTCTAGTTTTCATCACGTATTTCATTCGGATTATTTATTAAAACGAAAGTAACCTTTATAGAAATATACTACCTTTCCTCTCGAATTTTCACATCAGAGATGTGATTTTGTTAAAACGATCTGGGAAACGTAGATTATTTCGTTGCGTCCCGGGGTCTGATTCTCTATATAATTCATCATTTGCCAGTAAGTACCTCCACATCCTGATTTTAATACTTAATAAATCTGGGGATTTAACTTGAAAAATTGTAGGTTATGCTTCCTTTGTCCGGTTATTTAAACCAAAACCAGCTCACCTGCAATCGACGTATAATAAATTTATTTAGCTAGGAAATAAATTGCGAAATCCCACACCAAATGTGTTTTATGTTTTTAACGCGGACGACAACCGTTTTCGAGTTTTTATTTAAAACAAAGGGCATCGGATATGTGTATAAATCACTCTGACATGTGCGGGGATCAGGGGAATTATAATTTTATTTCCTAGTTTGTAACTTTTCTTATCTCCGATGTCAAAATTTCGCCTTGACATCACACATAAAAAAGCCAGCTAATATATTATCAGGAAGAAGAACATTTCAAGAAATTTCAAATCACAACATTTAATTTGGTAATTTTAGCACGTTTGCCAGAGACCAGAGACACTTGTTCATTTAACAGACCGTCAATTAATTAGCATGGTTGTTGAGCCATTTTCTCAAATGGTGCTGTTTAAATTGCGCCGAAGTAAACTGTAAATAAGCAACTGCACATTGATGCACTTTAAATGTATTGCTTCAGCACATTGACAAAAGCAATCTTGTTTATTGCTTCGTGTACAGGGTATTGATTCGATGTGGACTTTGATCTCTGTCCTCAGGGGTATCGTTCCACCACTGGTCCTTAGTTTTATTGCTCTGGATGGCAGATCGATTATAGCGTGTTACGCCAACTGAGGAATTTATCGGTTTTACTCATCTTTGCCGGGACAATTTTAAACCCTTGCATCTCTTTGAGCTGCAAATTTCTTACAACGAGCCAGTCGAAAATACTTTCGATAATCTCAAATTTAAATAAGTCCTTCGGGATTACTTAAGCTTTTTTACTATAATACAATATTTGTCCGGATCAAAACCTAGTCGAGAAACCAACGGCCTTTCAAAAATCAATTTGAAAAACTAAAAGGTTTTTCCCGCATATTCGATACCCACTCAACGACCAGAACTTTTATCCATCTTGATAATGATTTTCATAAGTCGTTTCATTAAACGGCCATATACAGTGTACGTGACTCGACAAAAGAAATATGGAGCAATATGAAACTTTGGTAAAGTACGCACCCCACAAGATGGTTTATTCAGAACTTTCAACTAGACCATAAATAAGGAAATGTCTCGGGCATATGGGATTTTCTTTGGAGTTACTTTGGAATTAAGAAAACTTGTATTTTTCTACTTACGAATATGTTATAAGAGAACTATTCTAGGTGCGGAAATTGCCTTATTTAGATGGAAATAAGAAAATTTACTAAAAAAATTAGTGTCTTTTTTTTCAATTATTAACTTAAAAAAGCATTTTTAAATACCATATTACATATTCGAAAATTTTCGTCTTTTTGATTTAAAATCGACAATCCTTGAAATGTAGAAACGTTACACTAGCAAAATAAATTTAGACAATGAACTTATGTATGGATATCGCTTATGTTCTCTTGAAAATGTGCCTAGATACTAGAGGGACATTGAATCTGTAGAAAAAGGGTTCATCAACATCGTCCACTATTATTAAAGCTCCAGGTCATCAGGATAATTTTTGACCATTTGCCAAACATGGGCAAATTTTCATCGAATATGCTCAAAATCTCATCAAAAAATGTTGAGTAATAAGAAGAGAATGAATCAGGACCTCAAAATATAAGATTTTTTCTAGTCTGAAAATAGCCGATTTGGGAAAAAAATCCAGGAGCTTTTCACTTTACAGTTATCGTCTGTCCCTAAAAGTTACCACCACTCTAAAAGATGCGGGTAAGTGATAAAAGAAATCCTCGTCCAGTTCATTTAGTTTACGACGGCGACGTAAATAATATACCATAGAAAAATTGTGGCACATCATCAGCGTGATTGGGACAGACCTACCTCTTCTTTTAATGAGAAGGGTAACCTTGACTGACTAGCTAGAAGGAAAAGAGAGTTCTTAGGGTGATGGCCCTGAGAAGGGCTGGAAATAAAATCTAAACCGAAAATTCGGAATTTAATTAATTTATTCCCCAGGATCAGGGCGGAAAGTGTGTAAAGAAAACACTTCTGGGAGGGTACAAAGGCCCTTTATATACTTAATTAACACATCTATACGCCTGATAATTAAATCTTATAAGCTAGCAGTCAATCGAAAACATTTCTAGACATCTAACGTTATAGTGCCACATCGCACATACAAGAGCCTTTGTAAAGTAATTAGTCTTGTAGTAGTTTCTTAATAAAGCTCATTAATAGAACGTTTACGAATCCCATCATATACCTTAATATTGAACTTGACCACCGTATACTATTGAGTTCCACTCGATGGTTAACTCTCTGGATGCCGGCTAATGGACTAAAATCAATAATACGAATCTAATAAACCGAAATTCGTTATCGTTTTGCAGATTTAGTACCAATGTAAACCGAGTTCCTTAATAACCCTAGCTAATTTGGTGTAATCACGATAACCCTTTAGGGACATAGCACAATTAGCAGACACTATAGGAAACAGATTTCAGGCCTTATTCTGTAATTATTAATTTCTGAGTATGTAGTTGCTATAAGAGAATTTTGGTTTACTCCTTTTTATCACCTGCAGGGGCGATCCTATATATAGGCAAAGGGGTGGAAAAAACCCGGGCGGCCAAATTTAGGAGCTGCCACAAATTTTAATTTTACGTACACATATGAGAAATGTTACTTGAAAAAATGTGATGATAAAGTATTACAAATGTAAGAGATGAATAGGGCATGAAGGACACAAAAACACTTCACGTTTGCGAAGTCGCCAACGTTTCAATCTTTATTGAAGTCTTCCGTAGGACCAAAATTTAGGTATACTTATATAGCAAAACAAGGTGGGTTTTGTTTTGGTTCTGGGCTATGCAAAAAAAAATCTATGTATCTCTCTTTTTAACGCTGTCTTCTCCATAAGTTTTTCTCTATCCCACTCATTACTATTTAAAAATGGTTTCAATTTTCTCGCGAAATATTTCACTTTATTTTTTTTGGCGCTATCAAATGTCAGACATAAGTTTTTCTATAACAATCCATATACTCGTTAATTGTATTTATTTTTTTCTAATTTATAATAGCAATGGCAATTGAAAAAAAAAAGTTTTTTTTTCAGGAAAATGACAAAAGTAGATTTAGCTAGAAAATTTCGATTTAACTCCACCATCCTCGGTTTGACGGACTCGCCTTTTGCATTAATGCAAAAAAAAAGATCTATGTCTCTCTCTTTTGAACACTGTGTTCTCCATAAGTCTTTCTCTATCCCACTCATTATTACTTAAAATTTATTTCGAAAACTTTTCACTGTACTTTTTAGCTTTATCAAAAGAGCTGGAAGCAACTAATCTAAATTAAGTAGATATAATTTGTTTTAACAATTAAACAAAGGCGGGCCCTTAGGGCACTAAGCAAAAATATATCTATGCATCTCTCTTTTAAACACTGTGTTCTCCATATGTCTTTCTCTATCCCACTCATTATTACTTAAAATCTGTTTCGAAAACTTTTTCTCCTGCGAGATTTTTCATTGTAGTTATTGAACTTATCAAAAGAGCTAAAAGCAACTCATCTAAATTAACTAAATATAATTTGCTCAAAAATTTAAAGAAAGGCGGGCCCATAGGGGCCCTCTTTTCGCACTAAGCAAAAATAGATCTATGCATCTCTTTTTTAAACACTGTGCTTTCCATATGTCTTTCTCTATCAGACTCATTATTACTTAAAATCTGTTTCGAAAATTTTTTTCCTGAGAGATATTTCATTGTAGTTTTTTGCTTTATCAAAAGAGCTAGAAGCAACTAATCTAAATTAACTAGATACAATTTGTTCTAACAATTAAACAAAGGCGGGCCCTTAGGGGCCCTCTTTTTGCACTAAGCCAAAATAGATCTATGCATCTCTTTTTTAAACACTGTGCTTTCCATATGTCTTTCTCTATCAGACTCATTATTACTTAAAATCTGTTTCGAAAATTTTTTTCCTGAGAGATATTTCATTGTAGTTTTTTGCTTTATCAAAAGAGCTAGAAGCAACTAATCTAAATTAACTAGATACAATTTGTTCTAACAATTAAACAAAGGCGGGCCCTTAGGGGCCCTCTTTTTGCACTAAGCCAAAATAGATCTATGCATCTCTCTTTGAACATTGTGTTCTCCATATGTCTTTCTCTATCCCACTCATTATTACTTAAAATCTATTTCGAAAACTATTTTTGCTGCGAGATATTTCATTGTAGTTTTTTGATTTATCAAAAGAGCTAGAAGCAACTAATCTAAATTAACTAAATATAATTTGTTCTAAAATTTAAAGAAAGGCGGGCCCATAGGGGCCCTTTTTTCGCACTAGCAAAAATAGATCTATGCATCTCTTTTTTGGACACTGTGTTCTCCATATGTCTTTCTCTATCCCACTCATTATTACTTAAAATCTGTTTCGAAAACTTTTTCTCCTGCGAGACTTTTCATTGTAGTTATTGAACTTATCAAAAGAGCTAGAAGCAACTCATCTAAATTAACTGATATAATTTCTTCCAACATTTAAAGAAAGGCGGGCCCCTAGGGGCCCGCCTTTCGCACTAAGCAAAAATAGATCTATGCATCTCTCTTTTGAATACTGTGTTCTCCATATGTCTTTCTCTATCCCACTCATTATTACTTAAAATCTGTTTCGAAAATTTTTTTCCTGAGAGATATTTCATTGTAGTTTTTT
The DNA here is from genome assembly GCA_951812265.1 of Taphrorychus bicolor. Lineage (NCBI taxonomy): Eukaryota > Metazoa > Arthropoda > Insecta > Coleoptera > Curculionidae > Taphrorychus > Taphrorychus bicolor. The sequence continues at coordinate 31,277,457 of OX638307.1, forward strand.
GCTTTATCAAAAGAGCTAGAAGCAACTAATCTAAATTAACTAGATACAATTTGTTCTAACAATTAAACAAAGGCGGGCCCTTAGGGGCCCTCTTTTTGCACTAAGCCAAAATAGATCTATGCATCTCTCTTTGAACATTGTGTTCTCCATATGTCTTTCTCTATCCCACTCATTATTACTTAAAATCTGTTTCGAAACCTTTTTTTCCTGCGAGATATTTCATTGTAGTTTTTTTGCTTTATCAAAAGAGCTAGAAGCAACTAATCTAAATTAACTAAATATAATTTGTTCTAAAATTTAAAGAAAGGCGGGCCCATAGGGGCCCTCTTTTCGCACTAAGCAAAAATAGATCTATGCATCTCTTTTTTAAACACTGTGCTTTCCATATGTCTTTCTCTATCAGACTCATTATTACTTAAAATCTGTTTCGAAAATTTTTTTCCTGAGAGATATTTCATTGTAGTTTTTTGCTTTATCAAAAGAGCTAGAAGCAACTAATCTAAATTAACTAGATACAATTTATTCTAACAATTAAACAAAGGCGGGCCCTTTGGGGGCCCTCTTTTTGCACTAAGCCAAAATAGATCTATGCATCTCTCTTTGAACATTGTGTTCTCCATATGTCTTTCTCTATCCCACTCATTATTACTTAAAATCTATTTCGAAAACTATTTTTGCTGCGAGATATTTCATTGTAGTTTTTTTGCTTTATCAAAAGAGCTAGAAGCAACTAATCTAAATTAACTAAATATAATTTGTTCAAAAATTTAAAGAAAGGCGGGCCCATAGGGGCCCTCTTTTCGCACTAAGCAAAAATAGATCTATGCATCTCTTTTTTAAACACTGTGCTTTCCATATGTCTTTCTCTATCAGACTCATTATTACTTAAAATCTGTTTCGAAAATTTTTTTCCTGAGAGATATTTCATTGTAGTTTTTTGCTTTATCAAAAGAGCTAGAAGCAACTAATCTAAATTAACTAGATACAATTTGTTCTAACAATTAAACAAAGGCGGGCCCTTTGGGGGCCCTCTTTTTGCACTAAGCCAAAATAGATCTATGCATCTCTCTTTGAACATTGTGTTCTCCATATGTCTTTCTCTATCCCACTCATTATTACTTAAAATCTATTTCGAAAACTATTTTTGCTGCGAGATATTTCATTGTAGTTTTTTGATTTATCAAAAGAGCTAGAAGCAACTAATCTAAATTAACTAAATATAATTTGTTCTAAAATTTAAAGAAAGGCGGGCCCATAGTGGCCCTTTTTTCGCACTAGCAAAAATAGATCTATGCATCTCTTTTTTGGACACTGTGTTCTCCATATGTCTTTCTCTATCCCACTCATTATTACTTAAAATCTGTTTCGAAAACTTTTTCTCCTGCGAGACTTTTCATTGTAGTTATTGAACTTATCAAAAGAGCTAGAAGCAACTCATCTAAATTAACTGATATAATTTCTTCCAACATTTAAAGAAAGGCGGGCCCCTAGGGGCCCGCCTTTCGCACTAAGCAAAAATAGATCTATGCATCTCTCTTTTGAATACTGTGTTCTCCATATGTCTTTCTCTATCCCACTCATTATTACTTAAAATCTGTTTCGAAAATTTTTTTCCTGAGAGATATTTCATTGCAGTTTTTTGCTTTATCAAAAGAGCTAGAAGCAACTAATCTAAATTAACTAGATACAATTTGTTCTAACAATTAAACAAAGGCGGGCCCTTAGGGGCCCTCTTTTTGCACTAAGCCAAAATAGATCTATGCATCTCTCTTTGAACATTGTGTTCTCCATATGTCTTTCTCTATCCCACTCATTATTACTTAAAATCTGTTTCGAAACCTTTTTTTCCTGCGAGATATTTCATTGTAGTTTTTTTGCTTTATCAAAAGAGCTAGAAGCAACTAATCTAAATTAACTAAATATAATTTGTTCTAAAATTTAAAGAAAGGCGGGCCCATAGGGGCCCTCTTTTCGCACTAAGCAAAAATAGATCTATGCATCTCTTTTTTGAACACTGTGTTCTCTATATGTCTTTCTCTATCCCACTCATTATTACTTAAAATCGGTTTCGAAAACTTTTTTTCCTGCGAGATATTTAATTGTAGTTTTTTGCTTTATCAAGAGAGCTAGAAGCAACTAATCTAAATTAACTAGATATAATTTGTTCTAACAATTAAACAAAGGCGGGCCCTTAGGGGCCCTCTTTTCGCACTGAGCAAAAATAGATCTATGCATCTATCTTTTAAACACTGTCTTCTCTATAAGTCTTTCTCTATAACACTTATTATTACTTCAAATTTATTTCGAAGACTTTTCACTGTAGTGTTTGGGTTTATCAAAAAGGCTGGAACCAACTAATCTAAACTAATCGCAAAACCTTGGGGCTTTTCTAGCCAATCTGCATCATAAAATATGTTCATTTTCTAATTTTTTTGAGTAATTTTGGGACATAAAGATTGATTTTTTTTCATAAAGAGCATAAAGTTCTGTTTTTACTCTCTTTTTCTCGAAAAAACTTTTTTTAGTTTTTATTATAATCCGGCCAAGTGACACCTCATTTTCAACTGCTTTAAGCTCAGCAATTCAATTCTGTTATCGGATTTTAATTACTCTCCACCCTTCCTGAGAAACCAGCTATTAGTGATAATTTGTAAAGGACAACTGCCATTTATTGGGCTTTCTGGCTAATCTGCATTACAAAATGTGTTCGTTTCCCAATTTTTTTTTGAGTAAATTTGGGGCACAAATGTTGAATTTTGTTTCCATATAGAGGGTAAATTTCGGTTTTTCCTATCTTTTTTTTCGAAAAAACTGTTTTAGTTTTTATGATAACCCGGGCAAATGACACCTCATTTTCAACTGCTTTCAGCTCAGCAATTCAATTCTGTTATCGGATTTTAATTACCTTCCACCCATCCTGAGAAACTCGTTATTAGTGCTAATTTGTAAAAGACAAGTGCTATTTATTGGGCTTTTCTGGGCAATCTGCATCATAAAATGTGTACGTTTTCCTATTTTTTTGAGTAAATTTTGGGGCAAAAAGGTTTGTTTCCATAAAGAGGGTAACGTTCTGTTTTTCCTATCTTTTTTCTTGAAAAAACATTTTTATTTTTGATGATAACCCGGCTAAGTGACACCTCATTTTCAACTGCTTTAAGATCAGCAATTCAATTCTGTTATCGGATTATCCCATCCTGAGAAACTCGCTATCAGTGCTAATTTCTAAAGGACAACTGCTATGCGTTTTCTTCTTTGTAGACATTGTAGCTATTTTGTATATTTATAGGCTACGGAAATCGATTTGAACCCTAGTTTAGGATCGCCCCTGATCACCTGCTAACTTTGTCCTAAAACATAAGGAATTGCAATGACATGCCAAATTTAATATTAATGATTATTACGAATTAACGTCTATTTAGCTGCTCAGTTCTAATTGAGTTTTTTTCTTTAATACGATATTAATGTTGATAAAACTATCCATTACATACTTCATTAATTCCTGAGCTCCTTTTATTATAGCTGAGTGCTCTCGATTATTGCTAATGAATTCAATAAAGGAAAATGTGGAAATCAGTTTATGTTTATGTGTCGTTACGAGGTATCCGCCTAACTTTATCTCGAAATTTAATCTAATCGCTGTTCCCACAACTTTTAAGGGATTTTTCGGATTAATTTGTGTTCTTTTAACTTTTAATTTCGTAACGTTTTGGCTTAATTAGATATTCCAGTTTTCAACTTCGTCAGTCGAATTTCCGAATATTTACAATCGCCGAACTTTTTGTATTTCTAAAGACCCCTGAGTTTTAAGTCATCACCTTCAACTTTTTATTTCTTGCCCGTCAAATGTGGGGTTTATGAATTTTTAATCTTTTATTTCGACGATTAGTCAAAATACCCCACTTTCGGAGTCTAAATTACGGCCCTTTTCTAACCTGAACTAAAAAAACTGGTCATGTGTCATATTCTTAAAATTTGCTACGAAGAAACCACTTTAAATTAAAAACAAATTATTAATTTCATGTTTCATATCATGTTTCATAGTTCTGAAAATTAATGTATTATGTTAATTTAACTTACAACAAATTGCATCTTTTATTAGATAAAAATGTATCGACTTTTTTTGGTATCTTCAGGTATCAGAAAATCCGGTATTGGACCAACCCTATTTTTTAGGCATCTAACCTTAATTCTGTATATTATACATCTAGATCTAGTAGATAAGCTTCAAGGGTTCTGATCCAGTTTTAAACTTTGAATGAATTCTTAGTGTCTTCATGCCCTGTGAAAAATACTAATTATTATTACGTGCTTTTTTATATCTTTTCTAAATAACACAAACTGACCTTAGCTTCAAATTCACAGACCCAACGATCGATTGGAGGACACACGTGTAATATTTCTGGGATCCTCAACAAAAACTAGCAAACATAACAAAGGACACAAGAAGTAACAGGGCTTAACAAGGGGCGCCAATATATAGGTCTTTTTATTTTCGACACACAACTTATTTCCGCCAATTAAATTTGAAATATTGCTCTGACAGTTGAATAACCTGAAGGCCTGGCGAATCTCTGCATTTACTTAATTGAAACGTTTAATCAAAACAAATCTTGATTTTAATCCGGCGTCAGCCGAAGTTATTTCACTTCTAATTTCGTTGAAATGTGTTTGTCCTTGTTTGTTAGTGTCGCTGTAGTCATGGTAAAGGTAAAAAGATCAGCAAGGTGCATTCGGCTCTGGGCAATTAATATTTGACGATATCACCGATTGCATCCGCACAAATCAAAAGCCTTTTATGGCTACAAATGGCTCGAGCCATAAAATATTAGGTGGGTTCGGCTCTTCACAATCGCTTGGGGCTAATCGTTTGTATCTCGAATTTAAACTTTTATGCATTTCCTAACTGCAAAACTTTTAACCTTTTAATCTTTACGAATTTTTTAGGTCGCATCGTTCGAAAAAGTTCACGAAGACAGCCAGCTTTTTGGTGTATAGTTTGGTTTATTATGCAATATTCCCCGCTGCGAGGTCATTATATTAGCATATTCTCTGTTATAAGCCACAGGAAGTGTGATTAACTGTAGTTTCCAGTGGCATTACACCACAATATCCATTAAGCTAAATCAGCGGACAGTGCTCTTATTAAATGACATAATTCATGTGTTGCCACGTTTATATTATCCTAAAAATCTTACATCAACGTCACACTCGGTGCCATTTCGTTTTGACCTTGGCTGGTCATGTAGACGTCACACCGCTAAGATATGTCTTCTACATGGGCCTCAAGAATATTTTTCACTTTTACGGTGTATTCCTGGCCATAAAAATAATATATAGTCCCTGGCAAACTCCCAATCCAAATGTACCAGAATCAGCGTTTTGGATGCCTACATTCTCGAATGATGCTGGACATAAAGAAAAGTTGTAATATGAGGGGGACATAAAAAAGTTTTTGAGTTATCTGTGAGGAAAATTCCACCTACGCCACTGTTTCCTAATCCGAGGCGAGAGACGGTCGCCGCTTATTAAGGAATTGGCATATTCATATTGCATAACCTGACTAAACCTCAGTCGCCTTCTTAATTACAAATTTCCTCTTAAAGTAATTTATCGAGGTAACAAATTTACTTGAATGACTTCCTACATAAGTCGAGGCTTATAGCTGCCTCGAATTAGTTACAACACGCAAAAATGCGATAATTTAAGCTGATAAGTGATAATTGATATCCTTAATCAATATATATTTTATTTGCACTGATTTTAATTGACGTCATCCGTCAGTGCAATAACGATGTTGAAATGGCAAATCCGACCTCTAAGCGAAAATGCATATTGTCACTCACTCTACCTCCATAGAAAATCTCATTATCTTCAATCATGCACTTTCCACGGAAAATATTGGGAGAAGGCTTTGGATTATTTCCATTCTTCCTTGCATTTAAGAAAGTGCAGAAACAATCCGCTTATATCGAGAAGAGCTTCCTCTTGACTCAGCTTTGGTTTTAGAAAAATGATGCTTAATGTTTCGTAAAGCCGTTCTTAACGACACATTTTACTTACGATTACTAAATGTTAGGCATGACTGGCGTCAAGCTAATTTCACAATATGAGAACTACGGCTATCTGTTATTGCTTCATAAAAGTTTAAGATCTATCTATGAATAGCCCCAGGCCATAATTCCTTAGAAAAATTGACTTTACGGCCAGTAAAAATACAATCTTGCGTCGTTTCAACCGTAAATTTCGCCAGTCATTTTTCATTACCAATTAGCGTTTGGGGCAGAAACCAATTATTTGAACATTGCAATGGGCAGGGAATGTAATTTCTCGCTCAAGCATAAAGCGCAAGCGTCAATATTAGGTTGGACACAGAATCCTAAGGGTTGGAATTAAGAGCTGCAATGTTTATTAGAAAACGTCATCTAGAAGGCTATGATTTTTTGACATAATCAAAGTAAATGGAGTTTTGTTCTTTTGACATTTCACAGCCAACTATATGACGTTTTCAAATAAATACCCCCTATTGAACTTGCAAAGAACCACAGTACGATAAGGTCTTGCAAGATTGCAAATGCATGAATTACCACATTTGTTTTATTTCTACGGTTCTTTGAAAACTAATTTTTTCTCTTGCCTGTGCTTTTCTTAACAACCTATTACTTGTCTCTACTTTTTTTGGTAAATCTGTTGCTTAAACAAACAAAAACTAATTTTTTTTCGTGCTAGGGTTCTTCGAACACCAATTTTCTCTTTTTTTCTCTGCCTTTTTTCGTAAATCTATTACTTAAAAGTACAACAGATCTACATTTTTTAGTTCTACGGTTTTTTGAAAACTAATGTCCTCTCGCCTGTACTTTTTACGTAAATCTATTATTGAAACAAAAAGAACTATTTTTTTTCAGTTCTGGAGTTCTTTGAACACCAATTTTCTCTTCTTTGCTTTTTTCGTAAATCTATTACTTAGAAGTACAACAAATCCACATTTTTTAGTTCCACGTTTCTTTGAAAACCAATTTTCCCTTGTCTGTGCTTTTTTCGTAAGTCTATTACTGAAACAAACAAAAACTAAATGTTTGTTAGTTTTGGAGTTCTTTGAACACCAATTTTCTCCTGTTTCTTTGCTTTTTTCGTAAATCTATTACTTAGAAGTACAACAAATACACATTTTTTAGTTCTACGTTTCTTTGAAAACTAATTTTCTCTTGTCTGCGCTTTTTTCGTAAATTTATTACTGAATCAAACAAAAACAAAATTTTTGTTAGTTCTGGAGTTCATTGAACACCAATTTTCTCCTTTTCTTTGCTTTTTTCGTAAATCTATTACTTAGAAGTACAACAAATCCACATTTTTTAGTTCTACGTTTCTTTGTAAACTAATTTTCTCTTGTCTGTGCTTTTTTCGTAAATTTATTACTGAAACAAACAAAAACTAAATTTTTGTTAGTTCTGGAGTTCTTTGAACACCAATTTTCTCTTTTTCTTTACTTTTTTCATAAATCTATTACTTAGAAGTACAACAAATCCACATTTTTTAGTTCTACGTCTCTTTGAAAACTAATTTTCTCTTGTCTGTGCGTTTTTGGTAAGTCTATTACTGAAACAAACAAAAACTAAATTTTTGTTAGTTCTGGAGTTCTTTGAACACCAATTTTCTCTTTTTCTTTGCTTTTTTTCGTAAATCTATTATTTAGAAGTACAAGAAATCCACATTTTTTAGTTCTACGTTTCTTTGTAAACTAATTTTTTCTTGTCTGTGCTTTTTTTGTAAATTTATTACTGAAACAAACAAAAACTAAATTTTTGTTAGTTCTGGAGTTCATTGAACACCAATTTTCTCTTTTTCTTAGCTTTTCTTCGTAAATCTATTACTTAGAAGTACAACAAATCCACATTTTTTAGTTCTACGTTTCTTTTAAAACTAATTTTCTTTTGTCTGTGCTTTTTTCGTAAGTCCATTACTGAAACAAACAAAAACTAAATTTTTGTTAGTTCTGGAGTTCTTTGAACACCAATTTTCTCTTTTTCTTTGCTTTTTTCATAAATCTATTACTTAGAAGTACAACAAATCCACATTTTTTAGTTCTACGTCTCTTTGAAAACTAATTTTCTCTTGTCTGTGCGTTTTTGGTAAGTCTATTACTGAAACAAACAAAAACTAGATCTTTGTTAGTTCTGGAGTTCTTTGAACACAAATTTTCTCTTTTTCTTTACTTTTTTCGTAAATCTATTACTTAGAAGTACAACAAATCCACATTTTTTAGTTCTACGTCTCTTTGAAAACTAATTTTCTCTTGTCTGTGCGTTTTTGGTAAGTCTATTACTGAAACAAACAAAAACTAGATCTTTGTTAGTTCTGGAGTTCTTTGAACACCAATTTTCTCTTTTTCTTTGCTTTTTTTCGTAAATCTATTACTTAGAAGTACAACAAATCCACATTTTTTAGTTCTACGTTTCTTTGTAAACTAATTCTCTCTTGTCTGTGCTTTTTTCGTAAACTTATTACTGAAACAAACAAAAACTAAATTTTTGTTAGTTCTGGAGTTCATTGAACACCAATTTTCTCTTTTTCTTAGCTTTTCTTCGTAAATCTATTACTTAGAAGTACAACAAATCCACATTTTTTAGTTCTACGTTTCTTTGAAAACTAATTTTCTTTTGTCTGTGCTTTTTTCGTAAGTCCATTACTGAAACAAACAAAAACTAAATTTTTGTTAGTTCTGGAGTTCTTTGAACACCAATTTTCTCTTTTTCTTTACTTTTTTCGTAAATCTATTACTTAGAAGTACAACAAATCCACATTTTTTAGTTCTACGTTTCTTTGTAAACTAATTTTTTCTTGTCTGTGCTTTTTTCGTAAATTTATTACTGAAACAAACAAAAACTAAATTTTTGTTAGTTCTGGAGTTCATTGAACACCAATTTTCTCTTTTTCTTTGCTTTTTTCATAAATCTATTACTTAGAAGTACAACAAATCCACATTTTTTAGTTCTACGTCTCTTTGAAAACTAATTTTCTCTTGTCTGTGCGTTTTTGGTAAGTCTATTACTGAAACAAACAAAAACTAGATCTTTGTTAGTTCTGGAGTTCTTTGAACACCAATTTTCTCTTTTTCTTTACTTTTTTCGTAAATCTATTACTTAGAAGTACAACAAATCCACATTTTTTAGTTCTACGTCTCTTTGAAAACTAATTTTCTCTTGTCTGTGCGTTTTTGGTAAGTCTATTACTGAAACAAACAAAAACTAGATCTTTGTTAGTTCTGGAGTTCTTTGAACACCAATTTTCTCTTTTTCTTTGCTTTTTTTCGTAAATCTATTACTTAGAAGTACAACAAATCCACATTTTTTAGTTCTACGTTTCTTTGTAAACTAATTCTCTCTTGTCTGTGCTTTTTTCGTAAACTTATTACTGAAACCAACAAAAACTAAATTTTTGTTAGTTCTGGAGTTCTTTGAACACCAATTTTCTTTTTTTCTTTGCTTTTTTCGTAAATCTATTACTTAGAAGTACAACAAATACACATTTTTTAGTTCTACATTTCTTTGAAAACTAATTTTCTCTTGTCTGTGCTTTTTTCGTAAGTCTATTACTGAAACAAACAAAAACTAAATTTTTGTTAGTTCTGGAGTTCATTGAACACCAATTTTCTCCTTTTCTTTGCTTTTTTCGTAAATCTATTACTTAGAAGTACAACTAATCCACATTTTTTAGTTCTACGTTTCTTTGTAAACTAATTTTCTCTTGTCTGTGCTTTTTTCGTAAATTTATTACTGAAACAAACAAAAACTAAATTTTTGTTAGTTCTGGAGTTCTTTGAACACCAATTTTCTCTTTTTCTTTACTTTTTGCATAAATCTATTACTTAGAAGTACAACAAATCCACATTTTTTAGTTCTACGTCTCTTTGAAAACTAATTTTCTCTTGTCTGTGCGTTTTTGGTAAGTCTATTACTGAAACAAACAAAAACTAAATTTTTGTTAGTTCTGGAGTTCTTTGAACACCAATTTTCTCTTTTTCTTTGCTTTTTTTCGTAAATCTATTACTTAGAAGTATAACAAATCCACATTTTTTAGTTCTACGTTTCTTTGTAAACTAATTCTCTCTTGTCTGTGCTTTTTTCGTAAATTTATTACTGAAACAAACAAAAACTAAATTTTTGTTAGTTCTGGAGTTCTTTGGACACCAATTTTCTCTTTTTCTTTGCTTTTTTTCGTAAATCTATTATTTAGAAGTACAAGAAATCCACATTTTTTAGTTCTACGTTTCTTTGTAAACTAATTTTTTCTTGTCTGTGCTTTTTTCGTAAATTTATTACTGAAACAAACAAAAACTAAATTTTTGTTAGTTCTGGAGTTCATTGAACACCAATTTTCTCTTTTTCTTAGCTTTTCTTCGTAAATCTATTACTTAGAAGTACAACAAATACACATTTTTTAGTTCTACGTTTCTTTGTAAACTAATTCTCTCTTGTCTGTGCTTTTTTCGTAAATTTATTACTGAAACAAACAAAAACTAAATTTTTGTTAGTTCTGGAGTTCTTTGAACACCAATTTTCTCTTTTTCTTTGCTTTTTTTCGTAAATCTATTACTTAGAAGTACAACAAATCCACATTTTTTAGTTCTACGTTTCTTTGTAAACTAATTCTCTCTTGTCTGTGCTTTTTTCGTAAACTTATTACTGAAACAAACAAAAACTAAATTTTTGTTAGTTCTGGAGTCCTTTGAACACCAATTTTCTCTTTTTCTTTGCTTTTTTTCGTAAATCTATTACTTAGAAGTACAACAAATCCACATTTTTTAGTTCTACGTTTCTTTGTAAACTAATTCTCTCTTGTCTGTGCTTTTTTCGTAAGTCTATTATTGAAACAAACAAAAACTAAATTTTTGTTAGTTCTGGAGTTCATTGAACACCAATTTTCTCCTTTTCTTTACTTTTTTCGTAAATCTATTACTTAGAAGTACAACAAATACACATTTTTTAGTTCTACGTTTCTTTGTAAACTAATTTTCTCTTGTCTGTGCTTTTTTCGTAAGTCTATTACTGAAACAAACAAAAACTAAATTTTTGTTAGTTCTGGAGTTCATTGAACACCAATTTTCTCCTTTTCTTTGCTTTTTTCGTAAATCTATTACTTAGAAGTACAACAAATCCACATTTTTTAGTTCTACGTTTCTTTGAAAACTAATTTTCTTTTGTCTGTGCTTTTTTCGTAAATCTATTACTTCAACGAACAAAAACTACATTTGTTTGCTCTGTGATTCTTTGGAGACTGGTGTTCTTTTTTCTCTGTTTTTTTCGTAAATCTGTTACTTAAACGAACAAAAACAAAAGCATGTTTTTAGTTCTACGGTTTTTTGAAAATTAATTTTCTTCTTTTCTCTGCTTTTTTCGAAAATCTATTACTTCGACAAACAAAAACTAAATTTTTTAATTCTAAAGGAAGGTAAAAACTATTTTTCACAATTTTTCTGTTTTTTTTTCGAAAATCACATTTTTCAATTTCTTTTCAAAGAACCGTCATTCTTTCCTTGTTTTTTATTTTTTTAATCCATTTCTTAAACAAACAAAAATCATTTTCTTTAGTTCTACTATTCTTTGAAAACTATTTTTTCGTTTTCCCTTTTTTAAATTTATAAAAATCTATTTCCATAAATTTCATCACAATTGAGTTTTAATAAATGTACATGAAAAGCCTCTGTGCAGCTTAAACTAGAACTCAAGACTCCTCGTTGAGCGCCAATTTTAGAATAAAATATTCAGGTGTAATTAAGTAGATGCAAAAATCACCAACGCTCGCTCTGTGAAGTTCAAGAAAACGCCACTGTTTAGCGGAAATTTTTAACTCCACGTTGGAGTTAAAAGACCAAATTTATAACAAAAAACATACGTCATCTAAAAACAAAAAACAGTACCTTTCTACCGCAATATACCTATTTCTACACTCTATATTTGTATCCCCACTAAATTTGAAGCTAAAAAAATTTTTTAAGTGCTTCGATCTACTTTTTTTAAGTAACAGAATTACAAATTTGAAAACTGAGAAAAAAGAGGCAATTTAAACAATAATAGAAACATATTATTTACTGCTTTTGGTTTGATTTCAATCTAAATAATTTATAATTTAATTTAATGTTACGGACATCATCAACATCTGAAAAGCGCCTCCAATATGAAGGCAAATTTAATTTTAACAAAAAAAAATATAACCTGAACTAACCCGAACCAATATGTTCACTGCTAAATATATAATCTATTACCTTATTTTGAATAATTTGATATTGCAATGAGGCTTAGAAATTTTCTAGTGAATCAAATCTCTAGAAAAAAAATCTGCAACAACGCGCAGGATAAGGAATGCATTTGGAACAATATACACTTCCTAAAAGGCGTTACGAGGTTTTTTTTTTCGAACATAAAAAAGCGCTAATGCAACCTAATACCCTCCCTTTCGAGTAGAACGTTTTAACAGAGAGCGCGAATATGAAAGAACAATAAGGGTGCGTATTATCGTGTAGGTAATAACCACTTTACGAACGGTTACCGGGAACGTTAAAACAAACGATTCCGTTAAATAAGCGGAGGGGATTTAATTCGAGGCCGGTAAGTAAAAAGAAAAAAAAAACGAAATATCATATTTTAGAATGTCCTTGCAGATTAGAGAACGAAGATTTAACCGTCGCTTAGCTGAACAGAAGCGGGATTTTTTTGCAGGATACTGTTTAAATTTCGCTCTGCAGGGTTATTACAATTTACTCTACTTAGACATATACTCTGATCGCAGTTAATTGCAGAAATATTAAGTGCTTTAGCCGGTAGCTGTACTTCACTTTGTAATCCGTTTCGAAATTGAAAGCTTTTCCACAGTGTTGTGAAAATAGTGAAATAGTCAAAATAAAGCAATACTCAATTTTAATTACTTTAAAATAAAATTTTCAATATTCCGTATATTCGCAGTTTGGTTCAAGAACCTCTTCTTAAATGTGGCTCCCAAATATTCAATGCCTCAGAAGTTCTTGATCAAAAGACGGACAATGAGTAGATTCGGAAGATATCCTCAGTAATGGACATATAAAGCCTAGTGTCTGGAGCGATTTTGGTTGTAGATTTTTGGGATTTTTTTTGTTTTAACGCTTATAACTCTAAAACTATTAATTTGTCGGGAATTAGCAGTATTGTGCGTAAGTACAGAAATGAATGGGCTTTCCAAAAATGTGGTCGGTTTGGTGGCGTGTGGGGGGGGGGGGGGTTTATTAGGAGCACATTTTGGTATGGTTTTGGTCAATTTTGGCTTGCAAACAGTAGTATTTGTTTCATTGTCACACTTATTTTCAGATGAGTTCAAAAACTTACGGGATATTCGGTAACTTATTAAGAATATAGTTATAGCAAGTTACAGAAAGTATACCAGAAATCCGTATTAGGTCAAGCAATTAAATTAAGAACACGTTCGTAAAAAACTCACTTTGAATAATAAATGTTCAATTCCGAGTTCATAGTTTGCTCTTAACAAGCGATTTCGAGGCGGTTTAAGAGAATTAGTCCCTTGGCTCTGACCCTACGTATACTTAAGTGGCTTTTGGGGAGTGGAACTATGCCATCAATTAGCGATGAGTAAGAAGATTCTGTCTTCTTACACTAAGTAACCTACCAGTAATATTAAATAAAATGTGATCCTATATAAGATAATACATCTGTTTTCCTTTGGCACATTTGGCTTCTCCTCGGGAACCCCATAGCTTTATTAAATTCGTTTTTTTTATGACAGCCTTGGAAACTGATTTAAAATATCCAGAAAATACTTGAAACGGGTACAAAACCAACCCCAGTTTGTCTTTGAGGTAGAACGATATTTCATACACACAAAGCGACTTGTATTCTAGATGGTTTAATCTTTTCAATGTGCTCCTGAAATTTGCGTGATGTAATTAGATATTATAGACCTTCTCTGAGTTCAAATGAAAGAGGGACAATGCGAGATTTGTAATCAGAACTAAACACGTCATGGCCATTTGAAATTCTACGTGATTACAATTTACAAGTAAATAAAGCCAAATAAACAGAATTTATTCACCGTTCATTATCAATTTGCGCTTAACTAAAACGGTATAAATAACAGAAATTGCGTTTCGTTTGGCCATGTTATGTGGGCCACGAATATATTTTTGATTTATTAAATTCAGTCAAATCTAATGGGAATCGTTTACATGACCCCTGGGATTTCGTTTTAATAATTATTATTATTGGCAACTGTCTTAGCGTATTAAGCCATTAATCTTTATAACCCAGGCGATTATGCTATTAATAACAAACAGTATCTTAGTTTCGCTTTTAGCATTGACTGATGACAAATTCGAATATCTACTAACGCAGGATCTCAATTATCATCAGCAAATCGTTAATAAAGAAGCTCGGTGAGGATGGTTTTTTAGCAAAGTCCGCAACCATTACACAAACCCTTTCAAACGCCACCAAACCATTAAACTCACATAGACCAATCTGATTTTACCCATTAAAATATCAGGGTACATTGTTATATTTGGCACCGCAAAATTTACCCTCATTTTGTAAATCACTCGCTATTTGCAGAACTTTGGTTTCAATTCAGAGTGTTTGGCGACTAAAACGCGAATCTAGTTAATTAACTTGGTCTATTAGGATATTGGCGAATTTATGACATGCTCTTTGCATTTACATCGTTACTGGTTTCCTTTGTAGTTTAAATGTTAATAGACTTCAACAATTTATAAGTGGTTAAAATCCATTTATCTCTGAAGTTTTATATTTATAAGCTAAGTAAAGCTCTCTCTTTGAGAACAATTTCATCAATTTCCAAATGTTTGTTGCGTAGGTACCCAACGCTGCTTGGGTACCTACACACTGTTCAGCACGGTTCCCTTATGTCTGTCCACGCTTTGTCCAGGGGCCAGATGGACTCAAGTAGAAACTCAAATCGGAGAGAAGAACTCAAGTGGAAAGTCAGAACACTATTAGCAGAGATTCCATTGCTCGAAACGGCGTGTAAAAAACTCAATAAAGACAACGGAAGTCCAAGATGTTTCGCTTAACAATTTCCAAATGTTTTAATTTTTTTTTCTCAAAAATTAAGAGCGGACAATGTTGTTATGATATTTCTCAACGAAAATGTGTCTGCAAGGGAAATAATCTGATTGTGAATTATTGCAGTTATTAAATTAGCTATTAACCATTTTTTGTACTTATAAACAACCAGATTGTCGAAAAATATGTTAAATTTGAGTCAATTCTATCTGTAGCAATCTTCTTGGAACATTTTTAGCTTTGTAAAGGTTTTATAAAAAAATACCTATTTTTAGATGTTCTAAGTAAATTATCGTTAAAGTAAAAAAATTGCAATTCTTACTATTTTCGGTAAAAACTTTGAAATGTATTGGGTCATTATTAAAATACTCCTTTTCCTAATTATACTTTGGTATGGTTTCCTGCCATATCAATAAACCAAAAATAAAACTTACATTTTCTTTTGGGAATTTACGTAGAAAAATGACTAAACCTGGGTCAGAACTCTTCCTGTATATTTACTAGGACAGGTGACACACAAAAAATACTCAATCTAAATATACCGAGTGACAGCTGCATGGAACTCGTTAAATTCCTCATGTGTTAAGACTTTGTAAACGTCTTATAAGAAAATGGAGAGAAAATGTTTACCTACTTGCAATTCTTCCATTTATAGAAATAATTAGTCCTAAGCTAGATAGAACTCTCTTTTTGAGAACAATTTTCAATGTTTTTTTTTTTTTTTTAATTTTTTGACAATTAAGAGCGAAAATTTCCGGTTATCCTTAGTTGTCGACTCATGTATAAAAACACGATTTTCTTACTCAGTACATGTGTCTCTAACGGAAATGATCTGGATGTGAATTATTGCAGCTGTCGAGTTGGCAAACGAACAAGCGAAAATTGACAAACAAATTTTTGTAAGCTCAAAGTAACTAGATGGTAGAAAAGTAGATTAAATTTAAGTCAGTTCTAGCTATAGCTATCTTCTTGGAAGACTTTGTAAACCTTTTATTAGAAAATGGAAAGAAAATGTTTACCTACTTGCAATTCTTCCATTTATAGAAATAATTAGTCCTAAGCTAGATGGAACTCTCTTTTTGAGAACAATTTTCAATGTTTTTTTGATTTTTTGACAATTAAAAGCGAAAATTTGCCGATTATCCTTCGTTGTCGATTCATGGATAAAAATACAATTTTCTTTCTCAGAAAATGTGTCTCTAACGGAAGTGATCCGGTTGTGAATTATTGCCATGTAAAATACCATTTAGTCATGTAAAATTCAGAAACCTTGCAGTGTAATTCAGAATAGTCAAGTGTAAAACAAAAATTTTCAAGTGTAATTCAGTATAGTCAAGTGTAAATCAGAAATAATCAAGTGGAATTCTGACAAGTCAACTGTAATTCAGAAAACATGCAAGTGCAATTCAAAATTGTCAACTGTAATTCAGAAATTACTAAGTGTAATTCAGAATAGTCAAATTTAATTCAAAATTGTCAACTGTAATTCAGAAATTACAATTGTAATTTAGAATAGTCAAGTGTAATTCAGAATAGTTATGTAAAATTCAGAAACCTTGCAATTTAATTCAGAATAGTCAAGTGTAATACAGAGATTTTCAAGTGTAATTTTCAGTATGGTCAAGTGTAAATCAGAAATAATCAAGTGGAATTCTGACAAGCCAACTGTAATTCAGAAAACATGCAAATGCAATTCAAAATTGTCAACTGTAATTCAGAAATTACCAAGTGTAGTTCAGAATAGTCAAATGTAATTCAGAATTGTCAACTGTAATTCAGAAATTACAATTGTAATTTAGAATAGTCAAGTGTAATTCAGAATAGTCAAGTATAATTCAGAAACCATTCAGTGTAATTCAGAATAACAAGTGTAGAAATAACCAAGTAAAATTCAGACAAATCAACTGTAATTCAGAAAACATTAAGAGCAATTTAGAATAGTCAACTGTAATTCAGAAATTACCAATTGTAATTTAGAATAATCAAGTGTAATTCAGAATAGTCAAGTGTAATTCAGAATAGTCAAGTATAATTCACAAACCATCCAGTGTAATTCAATATAGTCAAGTGTAATACAGAAATTTTCAAGTGTAATTCAGAAATAATCAAGTGGAATTCTAACAAGTCAACTGTAATTCAGAAATTACAACTGAAATTTAGAATAGTCAAGTGTAATTCAGAATAGTCAAGTATAATTCAGAAACCATCCAGTGTAATTCAGAATGGTCAAGTGTAATACAGAAATTTTCAAGTGTAATTTTCAGTATAGTCAAGTGTAAATCAGAAATAATCAAGTGGAATTCTCACAAGTCAACTGTAATTCAAAAAACATCAAGTGCAATTCAGAATTGTCAACTGTAATTTAGAAATTACAATTGAAATTTAGAATAGTCAAGTGTAATTCAGCATAGTCAAGTGTAATTCAGAATAGTCAAGTATAATTCACAAACCATCCAGTGTAATTCAATATAATCAAGTGTAATACAGAAATTTTCAAGTGTAATTCAGAAATAATCAAATGGAATTCTAACAAGTCAACTGTAATTCAGAAATTACAACTGAAATTTAGAATAGTCAAGTGTAATTCAGAATAGTCAAGTATAATTCAGAAACCATCCAGTGTAATTCAAAATGGTCAAGTGTAATACAGAAATTTTCAAGTGTAATTTTCAGTATAGTCAAGTGTAAATCAGAAATAATCAAGTGGAATTCTCACAAGTCAACTGTAATTCAAAAAACATCAAGTGCAATTCAGAATTGTCAACTGTAATTTAGAAATTACAATTGAAATTTAGAATAGTCAAGTGTAATTCAGAATAGTCAAGTGTAATTCAGAATAGTCAAGTATAATTCAGAAACCATCCAGTGTAATGCAGAAAACATGCAAGTGCAATTCAAAATTGTCAACTGTAATTCAGAATTACCAAGTGTAATTCAGAATTGTCAAATGTAATTCAGAATTGTCAACTGTAATTCAGAAATCACAATTGTAATTTAGAATAGTCAAGTGTAATTCAGAATAGTCAAGTCTAAATCAGAAATAAACAAGTGGAATACTGACAAGTCAACTGTAATTCAGAAAACATGCAAGTGCAATTCAAAATTGTCAACTGTAATTCAGAAATTACCAAGTATAATTCAGAATAGTCAAGTGTAATTCAGAATAGTCAAGTGTACTTTGGAATAGTCAAGTTTAATTCAGAATAGTCAAGAGTAATTCAGAAATTACAATTGTAATTTAGAATAGTCAAGTGTAATTCAGAAACCTTGCAATTTAATTCAGAATAGTCAAGTGTAATACAGAGATTTTCAAGTGTAATTTTCAGTATGGTCAAGGGTAAATCAGAAATAATCAAGTGGAATTCTGACAAGCCAACTGTAATTCAGAAAACATGCAAATGCAATTCAAAATTGTCAACTGTAATTCAGAAATTACCAAGTGTAATTCAGAATAGTCAAATGTAATTCAGAATTGTCAACTGTAATTCAGAAATTACAATTGTAATTTAGAATAGTCAAGTGTAATTCAGAATAGTCAAGTGTAATTCAGAATAGTCAAGTATAATTCAGAAACCATTCAGTGTAATTCAGAATAACAAGTGTAGAAATAACCAAGTAAAATTCAGACAAATCAACTGTAATTCAGAAAACATTAAGTGCAATTTAGAATAGTCAACTGTAATTCAGAAATTACCAATTGTAATTTAGAATAATCAAGTGTAATTCAGAATAGTCAAGTGTAATTCAGAATAGTCAAGTATAATTCACAAACCATCCAGTGTAATTCAATATAGTCAAGTGTAATACAGAAATTTTCAAGTGTAATTCAGAAATAATCAAGTGGAATTCTAACAAGTCAACTGTAATTCAGAAATTACAACTGAAATTTAGAATAGTCAAGTGTAATTCAGAATAGTCAAGTATAATTCAGAAACCATCCAGTGTAATTCAGAATGGTCAAGTGTAATACAGAAATTTTCAAGTGTAATTTTCAGTATAGTCAAGTGTAAATCAGAAATAATCAAGTGGAATTCTCACAAGTCAACTGTAATTCAAAAAACATCAAGTGCAATTCAGAATTGTCAACTGTAATTTAGAAATTACAATTGAAATTTAGAATAGTCAAGTGTAATTCAGAATAGTCAAGTGTAATTCAGAATAGTCAAGTATAATTCAGAAACCATCCAGTGTAATTCAGAAAACATGCAAGTGCAATTCAAAATTGTCAACTGTAATTCAGAAATTACCAAGTGTAATTCAGAATTGTCAAATGTAATTCAGAATTGTCAACTGTAATTCAGAAATCACAATTGTAATTTAGAATAGTCAAGTGTAATTCAGAATAGTCAAGTCTAAATCAGAAATAATCAAGTGGAATACTGACAAGTCAACTGTAATTCAGAAAACATGCAAGTGCAATTCAAAATTGTCAACTGTAATTCAGAAATTACCAAGTATAATTCAGAATAGTCAAGTGTAATTCAGAATAGTCAAGTGTAATTTAGAATAGTCAAGTTTAATTCAGAATAGTCAAGTGTAATTCAGGAACCATCTAGTGTAATTCAGAAATCTCCAAGTGTAATTCAGAATAGTCAAGTGTAACTTAGAAATAACCAAGTGTAATTCAGAATAGTCAATTGTAATTCAGAAAACATCAAACGTAATTCAGTATAGTCAAGTGTAATTCAGAGGTAATCAGAAAACATCAAACGTAATTCAGAATAGTCAAGTGTAATTTAGAAACCATCAAGTGTAATTCAGAAATCTCCAAGTGTAGCTCAGAAATAACCAAGCGTAATGCCGAATAGTCAGAATGTAATTGTGAATGTAATTCAGAGTACAATTGACTAACCTACGTCTGACTTGTGTTGTAAAAGTTTTATTTTGGGCCAAAACCATATATAAAAAATTCAGAAATCACTAATTGTTAAAGAAACACACTTTTAGGCCAAAATTGTGTTCTTACACTTTACAATTGTTCATGCATGTGTTCAAACATGCCAAAGAATGACAAAAAAAACAATGAAAAGGAAAACTTGAAAAAAAAGACGGGAAGACGAAAATAGAAAAAAAATGATATTTTGTGGTTACTTAGGGAAGGAAGAAATATTTTATAGCGTCGATTATGACGTGCCATACGTGTGAAATGTATTCCAAGAAAAGATTTTTGTATTTTTGTTATTCAGGGAAACATCACTTTGATTATCTGAGATCGCCTCTATATATGATAAAGCCTATGTATGTGGTGTTAGCGTTTCGTCCCGGGGTCTACCTTGGACTCGTCAGTAAGGCGTGGCATACTCCTGCCTCATACGTCAAGATGAGAGTTCATAGTTGGAACTTGTATTTGAAGACACATTCGGCGCAGGAAAGATGGTGTGATGTTATGAAGGATTTCGACTAATGCAGCCACCTGCGAGTCGGTGAATGAAGTTTTGATGCGGCCACCTGTCATTCGGTGGATGAAGTTCCGTCACAACCTAAAACGCCAAACCTTCTTTCTGTCAATGTTGAACACAAGATATAACATCTTTTTAAGTTTTTTCAAAAAAAGACTTTCTATACTCTCACAGAAGGGAAACTTTACTCGGGATAAAGAGATTTTTGATAGATTTAACAATTTCCAAAACATTTTAGATTTTTCAAAAGTTAATCCATATCAATGTTGAAATTCAAATCCATAATCAATATACCAAGGTCCTTGCCTGCGACCTTAATCAGTCAATAACGTTTCCTTTGGTGAAGCCTTAATCAAGTTTAAAACAGAATTTTACACTACCATTTTCAACCAACTTCTCTATGCCTGGTAGAACCAGTGGTCAATAAAGTTTGAAGCAATCCACGATTTAAAAAAACTCGTTCTTTTGAAATTATTCCATCAAAAACAGGAAATCACCTTTAACCTAAACAAATTTTTTTAAGCTCAAAATAACTAGATGGTAGAAAAGTAGATTAAATTTAAGTCAGTTCTAACTATAGCTATCTTCTTGGAAGACTTTGTAAACGTTTTATTAGAAAATGGAAAGAAAATGTTTACCTTTTTGCAATTCTTCCATTTATAGAAATAATTAGTCCTAAGCTAGATAGAACTCGCTTTTTGAGAACAATTTTCAATGTTTTTTTGATTTTTTGACAATTAAAAGCGAAAATTTGCCGATTATCCTTCGTTGTCGATTCATGGATAAAAATACAATTTTCTTTCTCAGAAAATGTGTCTCTAACGGAAATGATCCGGTTGGGAATTATTGCAGCTGTCGGGTTGGCAAATGAACAAGCGAAAATTGACAAACAAATTTTTTTTAGCTCAAAATAACTAGATGGTAGAAAAGTAGATTATATTTAAGTTTTATTAGAAAATGGAAAGAAAATGTTTATCTACTTGCAATTCTTCCAAAGAGAGCTTTTTTAATATAAAAAAAATTCAATTTTTTTGGTAAAATATTTTACAACGCTAGTAAACTGATTTTGAAATGGGTTATTATTAAAATACCATTTTGCCTGATCACATTTTGGTACGGTTTTCTGAATAATAACGCTCAGAATTTCTTATGGGAATTTACGTAGAAAAGTGACCCAACCTGGTCCAGAACCCTTCCTGCATATCTACTAGTCCTATGTAATATAGAAAAAAAAGCTTATGGCAATTATTGAGGTCAATATCGAAATCTCTGGGTTGCAAACAGTGATAATAGAATTTGTTTTTTGTCAAACTAATTCTCAGCCAAAATAACAGTAATTAAAAAAAAATTATTAAAATTAAAAATGAAACGGTCCCACTAAACGCGAATATTTTTCAAAATTTAGACGTTCTGATTCAAAGGTACAAGAAGTCTGGAATAAAAATTGATCGAAACTAGTGTCAAAAATATAGACGATTTACTGCAAGGCGAATACCAAGTGATGACCCTTGACCTCACGCTTTCAGAGCGATAACCCCCCCCCTTTCCCTTTGCCGCTGAATAACTCGCAAAATGTTTATTTTTCACATATTGTTTTTTTTTATTGCTTAACGTAAAAGATAAAAAAGAAAAAATGCATGAGTGGGGAATTATGGAAAAGAGGCCACTCACTTGCTAAACCCAAGTTAACCGATCAACTGACATCAATCGAAAAGACAAAAGTCCCACCGAGAGCGACATTTTCAGCTTAACAAAGCTCGATTCAACTAAAGTTTTGCAGAAAACAAAAACTCAATTACTCATGTAACACTGGACAAAATAAGAGAGGCGGAGTAAGAGATAAATAAAAAGCGAATGCATAATAAAATATATCGCTGAAGCCCATTGAATGCGGGCTGCATAATAAAGGAGCAACGAGCTGGCCAAAAAGAAAAACGTTAAAAAAACAGAATGCAATTAATCCATGAAATTGAAGGACAATCAGTTTGGGGGTTGTTGTAGTGGATACGTGTAGAGAATTGTGCTTGAATCTGCACAAATTGTCCCCTTTGCGAGGGTGTTTGAGATGTCCAATTAATGGGAAATAAGTTGGAAAACGAGGTACAAAGCTACTCAAGGATAGTATTTAAAGTTTTATAGTGACGACGGCCTAGTCATTACCGGGGATGCTTTATATTTCAAAGAGACACAATTCGTCTTTTAGAAGGGAAACCTGTAAAGGAAGTTAAATAAGAAGTCACCTCAAAGCCAGCATTATTGGAAGTGGGGAACATTGGCTTTTCCTCGCTGATATTCCATTAAATAAATTCGAGGGGAAATGTATGTGCTTTTGTCTTTAGACTACAGAATCACAGCCCGGAATTATACTTAAGACTCAATATTCTTAATAGTCAGCAACTGAATCGTGAGTATTTCCTTCCACATGGTTTCTCTGTGAGAAAGGGATGATTTCTTATTGTCAGGCGGATTACAACAATAATAATAGTTGGATGGAAAAAATTGAAATTGAATTGAATAGAATTTCCGAGGCGGGCGATTTTATTTACGAGTTTATTTGTTTATTACGGTTGGTTGTGCTTTATTTTATGTGTTTTTTAGTAAAGAAGCGTGCCCGGAATATAAAGAAGTGCAAATTTCTCCCGACCTAGTGAGCTTGGAAAGGGTCACATAATTTGATTAAGTAAACCGGTATATCATTTAGGAAAATTACAAAACGAATAAACTGAATTAAAGAGGTTCTCTGTTGAAAAATCGTGTAATATACGAAATCACTGATATCAGGTTTCGAATAAAACAGGCTTAGTATTGGTGACCTAAAAATAATCGATACTTCTTGACTGACTATACGAAGGAATTTTAATATATCTTCAAGAGAATACAAATGCAAAATATCCAGACAGGATCAAGCGTGTTCTCTTGAATTCGGGCTTTATCCCAGACCGAGCAAAGTCCTACATTACTCGTCGGGAGGGTATCCTTTATTTCAAAAAATCGTGTTTCAGAAAATGATATATTGTGTCACAGACTAAAATCCTCGTTAAAATATACGAGAGTTTTCCATTTTATCTTCAAAAAGGTTGCAATTTCTTTCCGGACAAATCCCATGTAAAAGAATAGTTTCCAATTTTAAGGACACTATCACGATATGTGGTATTATCTTGGGGGATAGTTACACTTACAATTTTATTTTATCGCCGCGATTCTAGAACCTTAAACACGTATTTCTTATTTCCCCCACATTTGTCTAAATAAAGTAAGATGCCTCGCAGATTCATATTTTTATCTTCCTTAAGCCTACTTATTGAAACTTACTTTTCTTCGTCGAGGTCTGGTCGTTCCTGGTGTTTCCTGAAAAAAATTAAAGAGCAGTTTAATAAGACGCTTAGCATAAAGCCTCCATAAAATTTTGTAAAAATGGTCACGTAATAAATGAATGAAACTTTTAAAAAGCGAGTTTACGAAATTAATTGTTCGGTAAAAAATCAGTTCTGCTGGATCCAGGATCGTTCGTTCTAGACGGTAATACATGAGCCTCAGGGTTCATAACGCAATATAACTATTTAGTTATGGTGGGAGGTGAAAGGAGATATCAAGGAGAAGAAAAAAACAGTTGGATTCACTCCAATCGGTCGAGGCGTTTTCAAGTGACAGGCGGTCAAATTTGAAAATTGAGAAAAATGTCGTTCACAAAATATACAAATTAAGACTCTGCTCCTCACGGGAATAGAGTTGGAATTCTGTAGTATGTTATAAGTCATTAAGTCAGAACAGTAACAAAAAACAGAAAACATAATGTCTCAAAGAGGAATAAATACACGGCTATCTACCCACCGACACGTTAAACAGTTAGCAACCATTCAAACTAATAACAAAGCTTTTAACTCAAACTTTTCAAATTAACACTCCCAATCCTCACACGGGCAAAAAGCAATTTGAACTTAATAATTTCATAATGCGTATCAGTTTGTTGTATGAAATTTGAATTATTAACGTGGCTATAAAACTAATGAGTATAGTTGTAAAATTATAATGCATTCGGCTAACTTGGTCAATTGAATTGTACGACTGAAACAACGAGTTTTGGCCCTTTATTCAACTCGAAAACAAAAATCTGTACAGACACGTTAATTACGTTTCTTCCGCACAGAACGTTATTATTAAGATTGCAAACGTGCCATTTCGATCAAAAACTTGTATTACGATTTTTTTTTTCAATTCTCAAATTTGACCGCCTGTAACTTGAGAACGCGTCGACCGATTGGAGTAAATCCAACTGATTTTTCCTCTTCTTGATGTCCTCTTTCAGTTCCCACCACAATGCAATATTTTCGGAGATAGACCCCTTCTGTGGTCGAATTTTAAGCACTTCTAGTATCGCGTTTTTTGACCATTTTCAAAAAAACCTCTTTAGGCGTTAATTTCATTCGAATTGAGTTTGTTACGTTTTAGGGGATAGCAAGCACGCCATTAAGATCAAAAACAGCAAAAAATTTTGTTTGAAAATGTCCAAAGTTGGGGGGGAGGGGGGATTGTACGACTTTTTCTCAATTCTCAACTTTGACCGCCTGTAACTTGAGAACGCCCCGACCGATTGGAGTGAATCTAAGTGTTTTTTCCTCTTCTTGATGTCCTCTTTCACCTCCCATTATCGGAAGTTCCGTAGGCGCAATATTTTCGGAGATCGACCCCTTCTGTTGTCCATTTTTAGGCACTTTTAGTATCGCTTTTTTTAACCATTTTTAAAAAACCTCTTTAGGAGTTAATTTCATTCGAATTGAATTTGTCACGTTCTTAGGGGATTGCAAGCATGCCATTCCTATCAAAAACAGCAAAAAGATTTTCCCGAATTTTTTTTGAAAATGTCCAAAGGGGAAATATTACGACTTTTTTCTCTATTCTCAACTTTGACCGCCTGTAACTTGAGAACGTCTCGACCGACTGCAGTAAATCTAACTGTTTTTTCCTCTTCTTGATATCATCTTTCGGTTCCCATCAATGTGCATTATTTTCGGAGATAGACCCCTTCGGAGGTTGATTTTTAGGCACTTTTAGTATCGCGTTTTTTGACCATTTTTAAAAAACCTCTTTAGAGGTTGATTTCATTCGAATTGAATGTGTTACGTTCTTAGGGGACTGCAAAACGTGCCATTAAGATCAAAAACAGCAAAAAAAAATGCCCCAATTTTTTTTTTAAATAATTATTGAAAAAAATATTATGACTTTTTTCTTAATTCTCAACTTTGACCGCCTGTAACTTCAAAACGCCTCGAACGATTGGAGTGAATCCAACTGTTTTATTGAACATACCATCATCAATTATTATGCGGTTGCATTGAACAAACCGTCCTGGTTGTCCGCTGAAAAAATACCACTTATATCCAGCCATTGAATCTGAACTAACAGTTGTAATAGGTCAGCTTTTCCACTCGGTTGGGAAAATAATTGCCAGCTAGAAGCTAATGAAGAGCTTTTTCCGCTTTAATCTCATGCGAAGTTCCAATTTTGAGGAGTTTTTTTTTGGGACTTAATCCCTGTAATTACACTCCTTCACCACCACCGCTATGTTTGCTTCCCCATAGTGCGGGTAAAACTATATACAGCTCGTAACCCCCTCTCGAAAGCTCTTAATGTTAATCATATATTTAGACGGTGAATTTCTACGAAGATTACGAACCAATTTCAGCTGGAAACTTGATAGTAAACAACTATGCTTACTAAAACAGTAGGCAAAATTCATTTTGCCCCGCAAAACGAAACTATAGGTTTGATTAGCAAAGTTACAGTTCGTTATCCTTTGTTAGGGGTTTTGTTGAATCCTCTTTGAAGTGTCGCGTTCAAGTTACTTTGGTAATTTCATTAAAATATTGGCCATCGAACTGGGTAACTCAGGTTTTTTTAATATCTGCTTGTTGCATTTATATATATATGTATACAAGGGAATGCATGGAAAATTGGGTCAGAGCACGTTTGGCTTTTTTCACTCAAATGGAAAGTACATGAGTCTCATACACAACAACTGAGCTGGGGGTATTGGAATTTGTTAATAAACAAAAAATGCATACCGATATACTATTTATTATATTGTCAATATGCCTATATCAATTGTTGATTTATTATATTATAAAATATTATCTGAAAATCAGATACTTTCAGATACAATAACCGTATCGGTTTTTTTTTTCAAGCTTAACTCTACGGCACTGGTAGATAAGAAGAGAGAAACAATTTTATGGATAATAAATCGACATTTTTTTTTAATTAAAATAAGATGATTAGTGAGATAAGAGATAAGTGAAAGTTACGAAGTTAAATGGCGTCGGACCGCTCATTTTTCATTTAGAGGTTCTAACCTTATATTTACAAACGAAATAAAATCCGGTTTATCGAGAAAATATAAAAGTGAATGAAGCGAAAAGTCACAATCAAAAGGAAAATAAATTTATTTGTGCCCGGATACAGAAAAACAGGTCCCTTTAAGTGAAATAGGACCGCATTCACCGGAACGGGGATTTTTATTTATTACTATAAACCACACGAAATTAAAGTTCGATTCCTGTTTCGACATGAATAAAACGGAATTCTGTATCGGTTAAAATTAACTCTGCATACATATTTTATAGTTTAATTATGGTCCTTCTGGTAAAACAATTGGAATGAATTTGTTAATGACATACTTACGTTACGTTAATCGATGAATATTAATTAAAAACCAATTAAATAATAAATTCCTTTTTACTGTCGGAATTTGTTATATTGGCCAAATTTACTATATAACTTTATGCGAATATTTCATCACAAAGCTTTTGCAGTGATAGAAATTAATATTTTTACTTGAGTCAGACATAAATAAAATTCCCAATACAGGCCTTCTCGTTAATAAATTGAATTGGATCGTAACTCATATTTTTTGACGTTTCTACAATTTGCCAAACATACACGACCCGCAGTGTCAGCTATATAGATACTTTGAAATTCCAATGATTTCCTGGATATTTTCCATTACACATAGCAGCCTAATGTAGCAAATAATAAGTGCAACGTAATAAAAGTTCGACAGTCTATTAATTAGAAAGATTAAACAAAGGTTGATTGTTCTGCCAAGAAGTGGAATCCAAATTAAAACTGAAATAAATTAAATCAAATTCTAGTAGTATATTAAATTCTTCATCAATTTCACGCTAGCAGAAACTTGGAATAAATTAAACACTAAAGAGCAGTTCTAACAATTTCGCTGCAGGAATCAGGAGAAGAGTGGGATTTAAGTGATGCAACCTAAATCCAGGTCTGTGCTTTAAGGTTCTATAGCGATATGACCTATAAAGTTTAGGGTTTTTATGACTTCGTTCGTTTTTATTTCGGCTGTAAAATCCAGCAGCCAAATAAATTATTGACAGTTTTAAGGTGTAATCCCTTAAATACATATTTTTATTTCCCCTTCTCATGGTAAGAACTGAGCGTCGATTTTTCCTAGTAAACCTTTTAAAATATCAGATTACCCTTACGGAAACTTTAAAAGTTGTATTCAAGTTTCTAAATCTCTTTGATAAATTTCGAATTTTCGTTTAACTCTAAACATTTCCTGAACTCCTTTACTTTCAGCGTGCGTCGAATGCTTTTCCCGAGACAACTGAGATATTATACATACATACATACTTATGTCTGTGGCATGTTGACACAAACGATTCATTTATAAGACACGTATTTTACCAACATTAAAACAGTTGAGCACAAGCAAACAGTTATAAAACCTCGGCTTTATGGATCGATAAAAATATTTCGTGTCAACCAACAGTTTGGAGAAAATTCAAGATAATCTAAGTGTGAACTTAAATAATGGTGTGCGGTCTCTATTGATAGTTTGTTTTATCTCGAAACTAAGCAAATAAAAATCTAAATGAAAACTGTGTTTCTTAAATTGCTTTTTGTATTTTGCAACCTGAAATCCAGATACTGTCTTGAATAATTTATTAAGAGCGGTATATAGCAAAAAATACTTTTTAAAAGTTAACAAATAGCTTTGACTATTCACTAGATATGAAGTAAAATTTTTTTGCGAGAAATGAGAGAATTTTGCGGTGAAAAATGAGGTGTCACTTGCCTTACCTGACTCGAAAAGTGAAAAAGTTTTTTTGGGCATATTTAGATTTTTTTTGCGATTTCTTTGTTTTGAGAAGGGATACTTCATTTTTGTCTTCAGGATCGAATTGTTGAGTTCAAAACAGCTGAAATTGAGGTGTCACTTGCCATATCTAACTCGAAACCTAAAAACATTTTTTTTGTTCACATTGAGGTAATTTTTAGCGATTTCTCCGTTTTGAAAGGAGATACTTCATTTTTGCCTTCACCATCGATTTCTTGAGTTCAATGAGGTTTAAAATGAGTGGTTACTTGCCATATCTGACTCGAAAAGTGAAAACGTTTTCAGGACATATATAGATTTTTTTGGGATTTCTTTGTTTTGAAAAGAGATACTTCATTTTTGTCTTCACGATCGAATCAATTGAGTTCAAAGCAGCTGAAATTGAAGTGTCACTTGCCATATCTAACTCGAAAACTAATAAAGTTTTTTTTGACATATTTAGTTATTTTTTTGCAATTTTTAGCGACGTTTCCGTTTTGGAAGAAGATGCTTCATTTTTGTTTTTACGACCGAATTCTGAGTTCAGAGGAGCTGAAAATAAGGTGTCACTTGCCATATCTAACTCGAAAAGTCAAAAAGTTTTTTGGACACAGGTAAATTTTTGTAATTTTTAGAGATACCTCATTTTTGTCTTCACGGTCGAATTCCTGAGTTCAAAGCAGCACAAAATGAGGAATCACTTGCCATATCTAACCCGAAAAGTGAAAACCTTTCTTTTTGATCCCATTTAGGTAATTTTTAGCGATTTCTCCGTTTTGAAAGGAGATACTTCTTTTCGGCCTCCACCATCGACTTCTTGAATGCAAACAGCTGAAATTGAGGTGTCACTTGCCGGATTTAACTCGAAAAGTAAAAATTTTTTTTTGTTTACATTTAAAATTTTTAACGATTTCTTGGTTTTCAAAGAAGATACTTAATTTTTGCCTTTTTCATCGACTTCTTGAGTTCAAGGAAGCTGAAAATGAGGTGTCACTTGCCATATCTGACTCGAAAAGTGAAAAAGTTTTTAGGACACATGTAGAATCTTTTTTGCGATTTTTTGTTTTGAAAAGAGATACTTCATTTTTGTCTTCACGATCGAATTCTTGAGTTCAAAGCAGCTGAAATTGAGGTGTTACTTGCCATCTCTAACTCGAAAACTAAAAAAGTCTTTTGGACGTATTTAGGTAATTTTTTGGAAGTTTTTGCGATTTTTCCGTTTCGGGAGGAGTTACTTCATTTTTGTTTTCTACGATCGAATTCTTGAGTTCAGAGGAGCTGAAAATAAGGTGTCACTTGCCATATTTAACTCGAAAAGTAAAAAAGTTTTTTGGACACAGGTAAATTTTTGTAATTTTTAGCGATTTCTCTGTTTTGAAAAGAGATACTTCATTTTTGTCTTCACAGTTAATTTGTTGAGTTCAAGGATGCTGAAAAAGAGGTGTCAGTTGCCACATCTGACCCAAAAAGTGAAAGAGTATTTTTAGAATTTTTTTGCGATTTCTTTGTTTTGAAACGAGATACTTCATTTTTGTTTTCACGATTCACGCTCGAATTCTTGAGTTTAGAGCGGCTGAAATTGAGATGTCACTTGCCATCTCTAACTCGAAAACTAAAAAGGTCTTTTGGACACATTTAGGTATTTTTTTTGTATTTTTTTACGATTTTTTCGTTTTGGAAGGAAATAATTCATTTTTGTTTTTACGATCGAATTCTTGAGTTTAGAGCAGCTGAAATTGAGATGTCACTTGCCATCCCTAACTCGAAAACTAAAAAAGTCTTTTGGACGTATTTAGGTAATTTTTTGGAAGTTTTTGCGATTTTTCCGTTTCGGGAGGAGTTACTTCATTTTTGTTTTCTACGATCGAATTCTTGAGTTCAGAGGAGCTGAAAATAAGGTGTCACTTGCCATATTTAACTCGAAAAGTAAAAAAGTTTTTTTGGACACAGGTAAATTTTTGTAATTTTTAGCGATTTCTCTGTTTTGAAAAGAGATACTTCATTTTTGTCTTCACAGTTAATTTCTTGAGTTCAAGGATGCTGAAAATGAGGTGTCAGTTGCCACATCTGACCCGAAAAGTGAAAGAGTTTTTTTAGAATTTTTTTGCGATTTCTTTGTTTCGAAACGATATACTTCATTTTTGTTTTCACGATTCACGCTCAAATTCTTGAGTTAAGAGCAGCTGAAATTGAGATGTCACTTGCCATCTCTAACTCGAAAACTAAAAAGGTCTTTTGGACACATTTAGGTATTTTTTTACGATTTTTTCGTTTTGGAAGGAAATAATTCATTTTTGTTTTTACGATCGAATTCTTGAGTTTAGAGCAGCTGAAATTGAGGTGTCACTTGCCATCTCTAACTCGAAAACTAAAAAAATCTGTTGGACACATTTAGGTATTTTTTTTGTATTTTTCTACGATTTTTCTGTTTTGGAAGGAGATACTTCATTTTTGTTTGCACGATCGGAATTCTTGAGTTCAAAGCAGCTAAAATTGAGGTGTCACTTGCCATCTCTAACTCGAAAACTAAAAAGGTCTTTTGGACACATTTAGGTATTTTTTTTTGTATTTTTTTACGATATTTTTGTTTTGGAAGGAAATAATTCATTTTTGTTTTTACGATCGAATTCTTGAGTTCAAAGCAGCTGAAATTGAGGTGTCACTTGCCATCTCTAACTCGAAAACTAAAAAAGTCTTTTGGACACATTTAGGTATTTTTTTTTGTATTTTTCTACGATTTTTCTCTTTTGGAAGGAGATACTTCATTTTTGTTTTCACGATCGAATTCTTGAGTTCAAAGCAGCTGAAATTGAGGTGTCACTTGCCATATCTAACTTGAAAACTAAAAAGGTTTTTTGGACGTATTTAGGTGATTTTTTGGATTTTTTTGCGATTTTTCCGTTTCGGGAGGAGTTACTTCATTTTTGCTTTCTACGATCGAATTCTTGAGTTCAGAGGAGCTGAAAATAAGGTGTCACTTGCCATATTTAACTCGAAAAGTAAAAAAGTTTTTTTGGACACAGGTAAATTTTTGTAATTTTTAGCGATTTCTCTGTTTTGAAAAGAGATACTTCATTTTTGTCTTTACAGTTAATTTCTTGAGTTCAAGGATGCTGAAAATGAGGTGTCAGTTGCCACATCTGACCCAAAAAATGAAAAAATTTTTTTTTATTTTTTTTGCGATTTCTTTGTTTTGAAAAAAGATACTTAATTTTTGTCTTCAGGATCGAATTGTTGAGTTCAAAGCAGCTGAAATTGAGGTGTCACTTTTCATATTTAACTCGAAAAGTAAAAAAGTTTTTTGGACACAGGTAGATTTTTGTAATTTTTAGCGATTTCTCGGTTTTGAAAAGAAATACTTCATTTTTGTCTTCACGGTTAACTTCTTGAGTTCCAGGATGCTGAAAATGAGGTGTCAGTTGCCACATCTGACCCAAAAAGTGAAAATTTTTTTTTTTTTTTTGCGATTTCTTTGTTTTGAAAAAAGATACTTAATTTTTGTCTTCAGGATCGAATTGTTGAGTTCAAAGCAGCTGAAATTGAGGTGTCACTTGTCATATTTAACTCGAAAAGTAAAAAAGTTTTTTTGAACACAGGTAAATTTTTGTAATTTTTAGCGATTTCTCGCTTTTGAAAAGAGATACTTCATTTTTGTCTTCACGGTTAACTTCTTGAGTTCAAGGATGCTGAAAATGAGGTGTCAGTTGCCACATCTGACCCGAAAAGTAAAAAAGTTTTTTTAGATTTTTTTTTGCGAATTCTTTGTTTTGAAAAGAGATACTTAATTTTTGTCTTCAGGATCGAATTGTCGAGTTCAAAGCAGCTGAAATTGAGATGTCACTTGCCATATCTAACTAGAAAACTAAAAAGGTTTTTTGAGCACAGTTAGGTTTTTTTTTGTAATTTTTTTTACAATTTTTCCGTTTTGGAACGGAAAACCTTCATTTTTGTCTTCACGATCGAATTCTTGAGTTCAAAGCAGCTGATATTGAGACGTCACTTGCCATATCTAACTCCAAAACTAAAAAGGTTTTTTGGGACACATTTAGGTATTTTTTTTTGTATTTTTTTACAATTTTTTCGTTTTGGAAAGAGATAATTCATTTTTGTTTTCACGATCGAATTTTTGAGTTCAGAGTAGCTGAAAATGAGGTGCCCTTGCCATATCTAGCTCGAAAACTAAAAAGGCTTTTTGGACACATTTAGGATTTTTTTTTGTAATTTTTTACGATTTTTTACGATCTAACTCGAAAAGTAATAAAAAAATTTCTTGGACATATTCAGGAAAATGTTTGTGATTTTTTGCGATTTCTTTGTTTTGAAAAGAGGAACTTAATTTTTGTCTTCACGATCGAATTCTTGAGTTCAGTGCAGTTGATATTGAAGTGTCACTTGCCATATTTAACTCCGAAAGTAAAAACGTTTTGTTGTTGACATTTAGGTAATTTTTAGCGATTTCTCCGTATTGAAAGGAAAGACTTCATTTTTCCCTTCACCATCTACTTCTTGAGTGCAAAGCAGCTGAAAATGAGGTATCACTTGCCCTATCTAACTCGAAAAGTAAAAAAGTTTTTTCGACATATTTAGGAACTTTTTTTGTAGTTTTTTGCGATTTCTTTGTTTTGAAAAGAGATTCTTAGCCACCTACCACTAAAAGAGTTACTTAGAACCTACCACCTAAATTTCAACCATGTACCATCAACAGTTCTTTGTTACCTAATTGTGACTTACACAACATTCGTCCCATATAATATGAATTGACCAACGTTTAAAATAGCTGTGCTTCTTGTAGTTGTTTATATCGTTGATAAGTCCCATAAAACTTGTTTTCAATACCTAGGAACACTAATTCACTCTAAACACCAAATTAAGATTTAAGCAGTCTTCCTAACCTTTGGTTGGACCATCTCAAAGTTACCTAAAAACATAATACAGATTCCACGTATTTTGGACCTAGGTCTAGCCTTTAGCTGCATAAGTTGGATATTCGATTGTATTAGAAATTTGACGTAAGACGTCACGACGTCACCGAGAGGTTACTTCCTGTATATTGCCGCCATTTATAGTACCCTAAGGCTAAAAACGATCTCCAGATTAGCTTGTTGCTTATGCCTATCACATGTAATTTTCAAAATATGTTTTTTTATTACTTAAATACAAAATAATCATTTTCATATATATGTAATATGTCATTTTTCTCTTTGAACTCTTCGATCTATATTAAGGTAAAGTTTCGGAAACGTTCAGAAATTGGTATGTTTTTTTTTCTAAAAAGGAAAAAGCATTATCATGGAATCGTCAACACCATTTACTTAGGCCTACAAACGAATTTAGGGCTTGGAAGTTTATTTCCTTTATGGCATTAAAATATCATTACCTTAACGCCCCCTCGAATCTGGTTACGCTATAAAGTAAGAACTTTTATGTTCAGGTTTAATGTATATCTGTGTTCCTTTTCGCCGAGTCGTTCTTTATGCGGCGATTATTCCATTGTTTTGACGCGAAAATCATAACTAATAATGCATTATCCTTGCCAAAGGAAATGTACGTACAGTATCAAGCGGAACGCATTGAATGCGGCCAGTTCATCAATAACTGTCATTTAATCATTGTTTAGGTTTGTGTGACTTTGAAAAATCGCCTGGGAATTAACGATGAATAAAGAGTGATCCCGATTTGCAGCTTTTTCGATCCCTGTTTGTTAATCTAAAAAAATCGTCAATATTTGTGTTAGAAACCTATTCTGACGCAATGAATATATCAAACCAGAATGTCTTAGTGAGCAATTTAGTTAATGTTTGGAAAAAAACTCGACCCTGAGCGTATCATTACTTCATTTACAGGCATTAAGCGACAGCTGTCAAGAAGATTTATAACGTCTATAGAAATATGATCTTAAGTGAACTGCAAGATAGGTCAATTAAGAGCAACGTAGTTCAGTAAAACTCTTTCCTTTTATTCCCTTTACACTTTTTCAGCCATAACTCGTTCGAGACTGGTTGGAGCAACGCGGTAATTAAATTAATGGAAAACGTAATAGTTTTAGTAACCATTTATTAAGAAAAATTAATGAAACACGTGTTAGAGAGAAGGACTTTCCCCAAAGTTTTCAACAGTAACAAATAGCCGGTATTTATCACGCGACCCAGTTTCAGGTGGTTCAGTTGGTGCTGCTGTTGATATCCCAAATTTCAACGCGATCAATCATAGTTAGACGTTTTCCTTTTGTAGACATTATACAGAATACGATTGATAAATGCATTTAAAGCGTTACCTCCGAATTAATCTTAACTTATTTGGCTCGACACACTTTCGACATTATTGCGTTTAATAATAAATCATTTCAACAGCTCAAGAGTTCCCCTCTGTTGTCTGTTTGCGGGTTTTCGATTTTAAATATGGATGTTCAATTTTCGTTTAAAAAATACTCTTTCTTGAATTAAAATTAAATGCACGAACACTCCTTGGCGAGACCACTCCCAACTACTTTGCTGTAATATTAGGGCGTAAGTCCCAGTTTTTCACACATTACGTTCTTCGTGCAGTTGCCAGTGACCCGGGGTTTTTACATCAGGAAAGAGGATTCTGAATTTAAATTTAAAATAGAAAACCGAGTCCCTCTGCCTGTGAGATCCTAAGGTTTTCTCAGGCTATAAAGCAAATGCTTTACAAGTATAATCGTGTTAGCTCACCCTAACACTGCAACACTTTCGGAACATTTCAGCGCCAGAATGTTTTGCGTATAAATTACAAGTTTATAAATTTTACTGGGAGCCTGTTTTCGTTTCGGCCAAAAAGAAACTAAGAACGATTTTAATCTAATGAAAACCGCCCTCCCATTATGTGATAAACGCAATTACTCCGAATTAAGAAAACGTATAAATCGTAAAACATTTTTTTTTTCACCCAGGCAGAAAGAGAATAAAATTTTTAATTGTTAGTTGTTGTTAAACCTTCTGAACGGAGCAAACTGAATTTGAGTGAGAATTGAACGATAATTTAGTTTTTTATCGATGAGTTTCTAAAGGTGAATTGAAAAAGTATCCTAAAATCGACCATCGGAGAGGTCTATCTTCAAAAATGTTGCACCTACGGACATCAAAAGGTGAAAGAGGACATCAAGAAGAGGAAAAAACAGTTGGATTCACCCCAATCGGTCAAAGCGTTCTCAAGTTACAGGCAATCAAAGTTCAGAATTGAGAAAAAAGTCGTACCTTTTGGTCATTTTTAAAAAAACATTTTTTTTGGTCGTTTTTGCTCGGAATGGCACTTTCTTAAGCCCGTAAGAACGTAACAAAATCTAGTCCGATGAAATTAACCTCTAAAGTGTTTTTTTTTTTTAAATTGTTAAAAAACGCGATTCTAAAAGTGGTTAAAAAGCAACCACCGAAAGGGGCCGAAAATATTGCACCTTCAGAACTTCCAGTGGTGGGAGAGGAAAGAAGACATCAATAAGAGGAAAAAACAGTTGGATTCACTCCGAGCGGTCGAGGCTCTCTCAAGTTACAGGCGGTTAGAATTGAGAAAAAAGTCGTAATAACCCCCCCCCCCCCTTGTATATTCCAAAAAAATTTCGGAACAATTTTTTTGCTGTTTTTGATCGGAATGGCACGCTTGGAATCCCCTAAGAACGTAACAAACTCAATTCGAATGAGTTTAAGCTCTAAAGAAGTTTTTTTTTAAATGGTCAAAAAACGCGATTCTAAAAGTGCTTAATAATCGACCTCCGAAGGGGTCTATCTCCGAAAATATTGCTCCTACAGAACTTCCAGTGGTGGGGACTGAAAGAAGAGGAAAAACCAGTTGGATTCACTCCGATCGGTCGAGGCGTTCTCAAGTTACAGGCGGTCAAATTTGAGAAAAAATTGAGAATTGAGAAAAGAAAATTGAGAAAAAAAATCGTTATACCACGCCCCCCCCCCCCCCCCCCCACCGTTTGGAAAAGGAGGACTGGGGAGACATAATACTGTAATCAGACGGAAGGAATTTAGATTAAACATGTTCACTTTGGCCAAGTTTTCAATTAATACATTAATAGATGAGTGATATTGAGTGCAATAAAAGTTTTCCCCTATTGGCAATCAAGGACTGGAATGAGGTCCGAAAAAAACTTCCGCAGCGATATCGGAAACGAGTTTTGAAACGGCAGGAATGTCATTAAATCCGATACAGATTCATGGTTGATTTCTAATCGCTTTCGGAGAGCATTGACCCGAATATTAGCCGGCTTATTTAGCAAACCAGTCTCGTTCTGACTATTAATCTGATTAATTTAATTATTGATAATGGGAAAAGCAATGCGGGATCAGAAGGTCCGTTTTCGTTTATTTGGACAAAGCGATTTAATATAAACATTGTGCTTGAACGAAATAAGCCCGTCCAGGTATTTGGTCAAATATGATGAATAAATTAATATTTGAATACAATTTAAATTCTGCGCTTTTTGCAGATGGGTTTATTTATGAGAGCAGGAAAAAGTAAACGTCATAAACACACGTCCGTATGGGATAAAAATACGAACGTAACAGATAAAAAATAATTGGTGGACGGCTTTGCGTTGAGACGGGGGCTGTAACAATGGGAAATTATACTTTGTTAGCAGGGAATTCTCGCATAAATTTATTATATTTGTTTGAAAACATTCATATTCACACTTGTCGCCTTTCGGTGAATTAATTTGGCCTACACCTGCAAAAACACAGAAGCTGGTGGCAAGTTCACAAAAATCGAGTACACTCGGTAAATAACCCCACTGTGTGGTTCATATAGGGATGCAAATCTACCGTGAAAGATATTGATGTCAAGTCATGCGAGTAAATTGTCACGTATACTCGGGAACAGGGCTGCATAGAATATTCGGCTGCTTAATTGCCTTCGTGTCGGTCTAGATGTATTATTTACTATACACTATCTAGTACATTTTTATTAATTTTCGTTTTGTGACCAGTGTGATACAGGAAACTATAAAATATAGGTACATTCTTTATTAAATGGAAGTCATCGTTTTAGAGGCGCTAAAGCTTTTAGGAATATCGTCTTCCTGATAAGGAATTATTTAAAAGGAAACAAAATCTCACCGCTTCAAGGCTTAATAATAATTTATTTTGCTAGCGAGCTGGGTCTCCGACCAGGGCGATAAAAACCTAGAAAGTTTACAGGAAGTTTCACTTAGACCAGCTTCGGCTTACACGATAAAACTTAAAAAAATGCGAAACTTCTAGTTACGGTTTCTTCTACGTAACCTGATCAAACTAACAAGCACATGTCACGTCCATTAATAATGAATGCACCTCATTTCTTATACTTTCTAATTCCATTCCATAAAACTTCAAGAAAAGGCACCTTTTACTATTAAATCCGAACTCCGCAAGACGATGCTCGTTTTAAAAGGTGACAGAATTTTAACGAGTTTTCTATAGAGGACTTGTACTGATCTGCTTGGATTTTTCTATTAAAATCCCGCAGCTAATCGTTAAAGCCAAATTGGATATTTCATATTTTAAATTATCTTAACCGGCAAGATACGAAGAGGCTCAATAAGGATTTGATTCAAAGAAAACAACGTCGAGGTTAAAAGGTTAATGGAAAATTGACCAGTGGAGTTTTTTAAGATTTCCTCATGGGAAAAATCGGATAATATAAGAATTATTACGATTACTCGATTTAAAAAGTCGCTAATCGATTAGTGCCAAGTGACTTTGAATGTGAATCTTCTAAGAAGCTTTTTATACAATTTTGTGCGTCATACAATGGTTTTATATTATTTTATACTAGTAAATCTTCCAAAATTAGCAGACTTTTTTAAGTATTTAGCCATATCTTTCTTAGGAGTGAAGATATTAAATTCTAGACTTTACCGTTGAAATCCTGAGCTCAAGGCAGCTGAAAATGAGGTGTGACTTGCTATTTCTAACGCAAAAAAATAAAAGTTTTTTGACGAAAGTTAGGAGAAAAAGGTGTCTAAATAAGTGTTTTTTTTAAATCTTCTAAGAAGTTTTTTTATGCAATTTTCTGCGTTGTACATCGGCTTTATATTTTTTTTATACTAGTAAATCTTCCAAAATTAGCAGTTTTTTTTTAAATATTTAGCTATATCTTTATTAGGAGTTTAGATATTAAATTTTAGACTTTACCGTTGAAATCCTGAGCTCAAGGCAGCTGAAAATGAGATGTCACTTGCTATTTCTAACGCAAAAAATAAAAAAGTTTTTGACCAATGTTACGAGTAAAAAAATGTCCAAATAAGTGTTTTTAATAAAACTAATCTTCTCAGAAGCTTTTTATGCTATTTTCTGCACCGTGCTTCGGTTTTATATTATTTTATACTAGTAAATCTTCCAAAATTAACAGACTTTTTTAATTTTTTAGCAGTATCTTTCTTATGAGTTTAGATATTAGATTCTAGACTTTACCGCTGAAATCCTGAGCTCAAGGCAGCTGAAAATGAGGTGTCACTTGCTATTTCTAACGCAAAAAATAAAAAAGTTTTTTGACGAAAGTTAGGAGTAAAAGATGTCCAAATAAGTGTTTTCATTAAATTAATCGTCCAAGAAGTTTTTATGCTATTTTCTGCGTCATACATAGGTTTTATATTATTTTATACTAGTAAATTCCCCAAAATTAGCCGACTTTTTGAAGTATGTAGCCATATCTTTCTTAGGAGTTTAGGTATTAAATTTTCGACTTTACCGTTGAAATTCTGAGCTCAAGGCAGCTGAAAATGAGGTGTCACTTGTTATTTCTAACGCAAACAATAAAACAGTTTTTTGACGAAAGTTAGGAGTAAAAAAATGTCCAAATAAGTGTTTTTATTAAATTAATCTTCTAAGAAGCTTTTTATGCCACTTTCTGCGTCATACATCGATTTTATATCATTTTATAGTAGTAAATCCTTCAAAATTAGCAGACTTTTTTAATTTTTTAGCAGTATCTTTCTTATGAGTTTAGATATTAGATTCTAAACTTTACCGTTGAAATCCTGAGCTCAAGGCAGCTGAAAATGAGGTGTCACTTGCTATTTCTAACGCAAAAAATAAAAAAGTTTTTTGCCGAAAGTTAGGAGTAAAAGATGTCCAAATAAGTGTTTTCATTAAATTAATCGTCCAAGAAGTTTTTTATGCTATTTTCTGCGTCATACATCGGTTTTATATTATTTTATAGTAGTAAATCCTCCAAAATAAGCAGACTTTTTGAAGTATTTAGCCATATCTTTCTTAGGAGTCTAGATATTAAATTTTATACTTTACCGTTGAAATTTTGAGCTCAAAAGAGCTGAAAATGAGGCGTCACTTGCTATTTCTAATAAAAAAAAATAAAAAAGATTTTTAACGAAAGTTAGGAGTAAAAAAATGTCCAAATAAGTGTGTTTATTAAATTAATCTTCTAAGAAGCTTTTTATGCCACTTTCTGCGTCATACATCGGTTTTATATCATTTTATAGAGTAAATCCTCCAAAATTAGCAGACTTTTTGAAGTATTTAGCCTTTTTTTCCTTAAGAGTTTAGATATAAAATTTTAGACTTTACCGTTGAAATCTTGAGCTCAAAAAAGCTGAAAATGAGATGTCACTTGTTATTTCTAACGCAAAAAATAAAAAAGTTTTTTGACGAAAGTTAGGAGTAAAAAAATGTCCAAATAAGTGTTTTTATTAAATTAATCTTCTAAGAAGCATTTTATGCCACTTTCTGCGTCATACATCGGTTTTATATCATTTTATAGTAGTAAATCCTCCAAAATTAGCAGACTTTACCGTTGAAATCTTGAGCTCAAAAGAGCTGAAAATGAGGTGTCACTTGTTATTTCTAACGCAAAAAATAAAAACGTTTTTTGACGAAAGTTAGGAGTAAAAGATGTCCAAATAAGTGTTTTTATTAAAAACATTTTCCAATAAGCTTTTCATGCCAATTTCTGCGCCGTACATCGGTTTTATATTATTTTATACTAGTAAATCCTCCAAAATTAGCAGACTTTTTGAAGTATTTAGCCATATCTTTCTTAGGAGTTTAGGTATTAAATTTTCGACTTTACCGTTGAAATTCTGGGCTCAAGGCAGCTGAAAATGAGGTGTCACTTGCTATTTCTAACGCAAAAAATAAAAAGTTTTTTGAAAGTTAGGAGTAAAAAAATGTCCAAACAAGTGTTTTTATTAAATTAATCTTCTAAGAAGCTTTTTATACCACTTTCTGCGTCATACATCGGTTTTATATCATTTTATAGTAGTAAATCCTCCACAATTAGCAGACTTTTTGAAATATTTAGCCATATCTTTCTTAGGAGTTTAGATATTAAATTTTAGACTTTACCGTTGAAATCCTGAGCTCAAGAGAGCTGAAAATGAGGTGTCACTTGCTATTTCTAACGCAATAAATAAAAAAGTTTTTTTAACGAAAGTTAGAAGTAAAAGATGTCCAAATAAGTGTTTTTATTAAATTAATTTTCTAAAAAGCTTTTTATGCAATTTTCTGCGCCATACATTGGTTTTATATATTTTTTTATACTACCAAATCTTCCAAAATTAGCAGATTTTTTGAAGTACTTAGCCACATCTTTCCATAAGCGTTTAGATATTAAATTTTAGAGTTTACCGTTGAAAACCTGAACGCAAGGCAATTGAAATTATTAAATATTTCTAACGCAAAAAATAAAAAAGTTTTTGACAAAAGTTAGAAGTGAAAGATGTCACAAATAATTGATTTTAATAAATTAATCGGCAAAAACCCTTCTATGTTGAGGAATAACAATTGAGGCTTTGCATAATCGCTCTTTTTTTCTAATAAACCGATTCATTTAATTGATATATCGATTTGAAATACCGGCGTGAAAATACCAGTAAACCTCTAGTAAATACCGTGGCCATCCCTACCTAACACCAACATTTTGAACCCTTAGAACCCTTTGAAGTCCTTAGGAACACGACAATGAAGGGCTAAATATGTTGTCAATTTTTAATTTTTTTTCTCTGAGCTAACGGTATAACAAGGTTTAGCGAATCATGCATCAGATTGAGCAGAATTAAATACACCATACATCGTACTCAAATTTTAAAAAAAATTCTTTAAAACAACTAATTTTAGAAAAATAGAGGGCTGACACATAAATCTTGAATTTTCTGTCAAAAGCAAAAGATTTTAAAAAATATATCCACGTCATGGACCTTTTTTTACTGCTGAAATACCAGGTATATGATAACTCCCTTGACTATGCAATTTCCTAAATGCTCAGAACCAACTAAAACTAATTGTAGTGGAAGGTATATAAGGAAAGCAATTTACTCCAAAGACCTTTTAAGCTTTTGTCAAGATTTTTTCTAATTTTCGCGAGGAAACTAAAACCGACTAAACAGGCAGCTTTACATATTAACCCAAATAGCCGGGCTGCTTTGCATAATTGGGTTTAAAAGAGCCCTATGGAAAAACTGATCGTAAAATACATCCTTAAGTAAAGTAGTAATTGCTCCTTGCTCAGCTAGAATTTACCACGCTCTTAACGTCACAATTTAAAAGGGTATTTGGGCATAAACTCTCGTGGATTTTGACACAACGTGAATTCATTAAGCATGAGGAATGCATATTTATAGAAGGAAAATAGCATTTAACTGAAGCATGAAAGCTAAGGTTGGCTTACGAATTCATTTATGCTACAAACACTTATGCATTATGCATTGCCAGTTTTTTGGTTGTGCGATCCGGGCTGCATTTATTGACGTAAAAAATACAAGAACTAGAACAGGGGAGTCATTAATTATCCGGATTGGTGCCCTTACAACATGGTAAATAGCAACGACATATTCCTGGATATTCCAGTCATGCCTCGTGCTGTAAGTAAATATAAACAAGCCGGTATACATGAAAGTGGCTTGAGGCAAGAGAAAGGTGCTGTTGTCGCAAACTTGTTTTAGGTCGACGTGGTACTTAAGAGCAACCCAAATTGCGTCAAAAAACACAAACACAAATAATCCAACTTGAACTTTTTCGGACTTCCAGTGTTTGACGTTGAAGATCACTTTCTGCAACTATTGAGGCGTGCAAAGATAAATTGAAATAGTTTTGGGAAAAAAGTTTCGGCAAGGGACGACGTATTGTCAACTTTGTCTATTCACACCGATGCCATGGAGACTAAAAATCTCACGTTTTTCACCTAAGTGAAAGAGAAACACGATTTGTTCCGAAGTTTGCAAAGTTTATTCAAACCAACTAACAGGTAAACAGTAATTCGGTTGTCTATTTAATCATTAAGAAAGGCAATGTAAGCAAATTTCAAAGCTTGTTTACTGAGAGAGACTAAATTATTTCAGACCTGTCTGAGAGAAAACTTAGTACACAACTTCGGAATTGTTCACGTTTATTGCTCAGAACGCATTCATTTTCTATCGCACCATCCGATATGGTTGAGTTATTGGTTTTTCTTTGTACAAAAGTCAAAATTATTTCTGGCTTGGTATATTTAGTAAATTAAAGTCTATCTTGACCGCACCAAACAGCAACTTATTTTCTCCGCTTTAGTTAATATGAGGTAAAACCCACTATGTGTGGTGCTACTATGATACTTCTGACGTGCAGTTAATTAAGAGAAACCTAATTGTGCACAAAGTTAATTCTTCTAAAAGAAATTTACCAGTAGGACTTCGCTAATTAGAGACGTTTTTATAAGTGCTTACTGTCACATATGTATCTTCCTAACGGTAAGACAAACACATTTAGCGTCATAACGTATCCCTGCGTGACCCGTTTTCTGCTATTAAATTACTTACCCTCCATTGTCTCTGCTGTACACATGTTAATTACCCTCATTTCTTGTAAGCCTCTCACATAATCATATAGTTTGTAAATCCAGATCCATTTTAAATGTTAAAAATTTTTATTCGAATTGAGTTTGTTACGTTTTTAGAGGATTGCAAACGAGTCATTCCGAAAACAGCAAAAAAAATTTCCGACTTTTTTCTCAATTCTCAACTTTGTCCGCCTGTAACTTGAAAGCGCCTTGACCGATTGGAGTGAATCCAGCAGTTTCTCCTTCTTCTTGATGTCCTCTCTCACTTCCCGCCATTGGAAGTTCCGTAGATGCAATATTTTCGGAGATAGTCCCCCCTTTGGACATTTTGAAAAAAAAATCTGGAGAATTGTTTTGCTGTTTTTGATCGGAATGGCACGCTGGCGATCCCTTAAGAATGTAACAAACTCAATTCGAATGAAATTAACCTCTAAAGAGATTTTTTTTAAAAATGGTCCAAAAAACGCGATTCAAAAAGTGCCTAAAAATCGACTTCCGAAGGGGTCTATCTCCGAAAATATTGCATCTACGCAAATTCCAATGGCGGGAAGTGAAAGAGGACATCAAGAAGAAGGAAAAACTGCTGGATTCACTCCAATCGGTCAAGGCGTTTTCAAGTTACAGGCGGACAAAGTTGAGAATTGAGAAAAAAGTCGTAATACCCCCCCCCTTTGGACATTTTGAAAAAAAAATCTTGCGCAACACCATTGGAAGTTGCGTAGATGCAATATTTTCGGAGATAGACCCCTTCGGAAGTCGATTTTTAGGCACTTTTTGAATCGCGTTTTTGGACCATTTTTAAAAAAAATCTCTTTAGAGGTTAATTTCATTCGAATTGAGTTTGTTACATTCTTAAGGGATCGCCAGCGTGCCATTCCGATCAAAAACAGCAAAACAATTCTCCAGATTTTTTTTTCAAAATGTCCAAAGGGGGGGGTATTACGACTTTTTTCTCAATTCTCAACTTTGTCCGCCTGTAACTTGAAAACGCCTTGACCGATTGGAGTGAATCCAGCAGTTTTTCCTTCTTCTTGATGTCCTCTTTCACCTCCCACCATTGGAAGTTCCGTAGATGCAATATTTTCGGAGATAGACCCCTTTGGAAGTCGATTTTTAGGCACTTTTTGAATCGCGTTTTT
>OX638307.1:31322141-31404004 GCA_951812265.1 Taphrorychus bicolor
CCATCCCATCCATAATTATCTGCAAAAAGAAGGTTTTAAAAGCCACAAAAAGGAGAACCATCAAAAACTCTTACCGACCGACTTTTCCCCCGAATGGAGTTTTGTGAAATCCTGACGAAAAAATATTGCAATTATTGTTAGAAACATTTGTTTCACGGATGAATGCTCGTTTGGATTGACTGGCTCTTCAAATCAACAAAATGATCGGATTTGGGCACTCCAAAACCCACATATAGTGCATGACAATCGGACTAACGTCGAGCAACTGTAATCGTGTGGATCGGCATTTTGGGGCGCCATGTTATAGGTCTATTTTTCATTGATGGCAGTTTGAACGCCAACAAATATGGCAATATGCTTCGCAATGACATTTTGCCTGCTGTAGAAGC
Source organism: Taphrorychus bicolor (assembly GCA_951812265.1). NCBI lineage: Eukaryota > Metazoa > Arthropoda > Insecta > Coleoptera > Curculionidae > Taphrorychus > Taphrorychus bicolor. Next base: position 31,322,531 of record OX638307.1, read on the forward strand.
CATCCAGCCATTAGAACGGGTTTTTTACATGCAAGATGGGGCGTCGTGTCACACTGCAATGCAAAATAGACGTTTTTTAAACGAAACATTTGGTGATAGGTGGATCGGAAAGTTTGGAGCAATTAATTGGCCACCTCGCTCTCCGGATTTGAATCCCTGTGATTTTTTTTGTTTGGGGATTCATTCAAGATCGTCTCTACCAGAGAAATAAACAATATGGAAATGTTCAAGAGTTGAAACTTGCCATTCAAGAAATTTGTGGTCAAGTCACGGTGGTGATGTTGGACAATACATGTCGCAATTTGAACAATTTCTCTGATGTGCCACATCTAGTCTTGTATTTTATTTATTTGTTTATTGTTCTTGTTTACCTCTGTGTTTGATGTTAAACACGTGGGTGGTTATTCACTTTCTTTGTAGTATGTAATTAAATGGTTCTTGTAAGAGCCGCCAATCCGTGTTTTCTTTTCGCCAATTCCACGATAACTCATTTGTAGAGTACAATCACATTTCAAGCTTGGTTCTTGGTTTGCCCAACAAATGTATCCACCCAACTCGCCGTCCTTAATAATTCTTAACATTAACCTAGCTTACCAATGACAAAGACAAGAGACATATCGTCGATCCGTTGTCTGTTGCTAATCTAAAATGAATTAGACAACCAGCCATACACAAATTGGAATGATTTTCCTTTTACTAATTATGATAATAATAAACGTAACTTTTACTTACCGTATAATTTAAGAACATTATCGTCAGGTTTTCGGTTAATTTTCACTGCATAGTCACGTTAATTACTACATGATAGTCCCTCAAAATAAATAAGAAAGAAAAATAGGCTCTGACTGTGACATAAGAAATTATTATGTTGGCGACACTGCACATGCATGGTGGGGGGTGACGCGCCAAATTCAAATGTTTGCACTTTTCGAGGCGTTTTTTCAAAAAACAGCCACAACTGTGGTATTGAAAAAATTACAGGGTGATAGCTGACTATAAGCTCTACAACTTTACTCTTAAAAGTTTTTCAATCAAATCAACCGTACAGGCGCAAAAAAATAAAAACCGATTTCCCAAGTTAATCTCCTATATCCAGGTTTCTGCTGGACACCCGGTATACTTTAGTGCAGCCTAAGCATGGAATTCCTTCTGCTCATAGAAAATATACCTCTACGAAAAATGTTGACCTTTTTAATAAACCCATCATAGTTATAGATTCGCATTTTTACCAATTTTTTGATCATGTCAGGCGCACATATCGGTTATCTTGTTTTAACTAGAATGGTCAGAATGTTACGAAACCATCTACAATAAAAGTTTTATAATAACAACCTCGTTCAAAGGCACTCGATAGTGAAATGTAAAAAAAAGTTTGGAGAGTTTTTCCCGGAGATACTACTTTATCACCCCGTGCTGCTCAATACTCGGATGAATATGAAAACTTTATGCCGGACTGTCATATGTTGTAAAATCCATCAATAAAATACCACATACAAATAAGTTAAACTAAAAAAATTGGTTTTGTACGTTGGTATTAGGCCATTTGGAATCGTATTTAAAGTTGGTGCCTAATGCGGAGCATGTGCATAACATTGTTAATATATTGTGAGTTATAATGCTAATAGCGATATATGGATGAAGAAACATTCATGCTTCTTTTTTCATTAGGCACTTATTGAAATCCCCATTATTGGGGATTAACTGAATGCGCAACAATAATGAAATAAGATTAAAATGAATCCGGCCATTTAGTTAGTGAAATTTATGTTTGCGTAATACAGCGTTCAAACTCATTTTGTAGGCTCTTGCTCGCACAATATCAATAAACGTTCGCCGGTAATTATCATATAATTACGGTTGCATTAGAATTATATTCCTTTTGCTTATTGCAAATTTAGTTCTATTAATGCAGTCTGTACGTCATGCAAAATGGGACGGTTGGGGCGGGGGGGGGGGGGGGGGGGGGGGTAAATTGGGGCTTTAATTTGGTTGCATTTAGCTGCTATGGAATTAGACATATTAAATCGGAATCCTCTCTTCATAGAGAGAATTAATAATGGGATTTGGTTAGAGGGAATGGATGTATTTATTTTTGTCAATTTAGTTGCGCTTGTTGTGCAAATATTCAGTTTTTATGCCTGGAACATGATTATCATAAAATTCCATTTAAAGCTTGAACGCATTACGAAAGACAATATTTACGGTTAGCAATTTCAGTTATGCCGTAAAGTCGTTAATTCCTTTATATGAATTTATGGCCGCTATTATCGAAAGACACGCTTTGAACTAAACCCAAAGGAAATGGTACTCCTTCAAAGTGCACTTAGAAAATTAATTGGCAATATCTGAAATTCTATTTCTCCGTCACGTTTAGAAATTTTATTTCGACCGGATAATGGTATTCAAAGCACGACTGCCAGACATTTGTCTTGAACATGTCCGGTTATACAAATTTTCTTTTATTGGCAGCGGCTGGCTCTTGCTTGGCAAACATGATTTTCATTCATTTTTAAGGGATTATCCCTCGGCTTTAATGTGTTACGGAGCTCAACGTACAAGAGTGCTTTTCTGACTTTGACGGTTCATATTTCAATGTTTTTGCTTGGCCTGGAATATTTACTTAGATCCTTCCAGGATTTTAGCTGGAAACATGGACGTAACAAGCCTCGATATTGTTCTGTCTTTTTTTGCGTTCCCTTTAAGTTTGTTTATGACATCTCCAAGGCATGAAAAACTATAAAAGTGCTGCGGATATCGCACATTATTGAGAATCCAAATAATTCCGGTATACATTTGCCCTTTGTTTGAATTCGGATTTGAGGCTGTGGGTTTTGTTCAAATAAAAAAAAAACGCTCACGCTAAAATCCTTTTGGAAATTTAATGGAAACTATTTATTATGGCGTGACAGTGTTGGAATAAAAGGGTATTAAATGTAGATTTTCGATGTGCTACAAACAAAAAGCGCGGACCCCCATGATTTAAAGCAAATTGGTCGCATATAATTGACAGTTTAGATCGATCTCGGAGAGTAGCAAACACACAAAAAGAGATATTTTACGTGACTAGATCAAATCGCGTACGGTTTTAATTAAACTGAATATGAGTGAGCGTGTCCCGTTTTAATAAATTCGAGTTTTTTACGTCCTACTTTAAGGTGGTTAAATTCTGAAAGGGACCAACTAGAGCGTAAACTTTTTGTTAAAGGCCCTAGGCGGCCTTTCAACAAATTCCCCCTTAAATAATTGTACGATTAAAACTTTCCCTCTTACCTATAAATCCACGCATTCTGACCTAAAGTGTGATTTATCTGATATAATTATCGTACTTTCAGTATACCGTAAATCACTTTGACGTTACTGAAACTTTTGACTTATTTGAAGAATTTCGCTAACTTTTTGCTGTATTATAAAAACGCTTCCGGTCGATTACTCTCGTTGTAAATACTGAATAAATCAGAAGTGACGGATATATGGAAATGCCTGATGTATCGCTATTGTTTGGTGTGCCTAAACTCCTAATATATCGGGTATTCATTGAACGTATCGCACGCCCGCAATGATATTCCACAACAAATATTTTCAACTAATAAAGTGAAATTTAATACCAGCATTTTGGGGCCGTATATCCGCTATTTTTACTGTCCCCGTTAGATTATTTTAGGCAAATATAGGAAATTTTGTTTCATATTGGTTCTAGATAGGTAGAGTGCAATGTTTTATGAAATTCCAATAGTCCCTATTACTGCATATTAGTTAAGGACTTTTTTTGCGCAAATTTTGCCCCTTTTAATTTTTATAAATATTTTATTGCCGGAAATGCTGAAATTTAATTTCCGCATAGAAATCAAAAACGATATACTCCGTTCATACGAATCCAGTCAATAACAACCACTCGGCCAGGATATTAATTGGAAAAGCTTTGCAAAACAGGAATTCTACTTTTTTATTTCACACATTTTTAAATTATTCACGACTAAGTAATGAAATATGTTTCACATGTAAATATGAAACAAAAATAGAGACAACAATAAAAAGATTCGAATATGGATTCAAGCCTGGTATTTTCATTATGCCATATATATGCTTTCTCAAACTATCATAATCATAGATGCATATCGATGAAGACAAAACAAAATAGAAAATTTGATGTATCCGAGCGCGCCGATTTCCGTTTTAATAAGTTAAGGTCGAGGAGAACCAATGAACTGACGTTTACTATAGGGTCTTATACGAAACTCGCTATGCGACTTCCTATCATGACGTGATCTGTAAAGTCAAATATTGAACGATTGTGTCACGGTCATTTTTTGCCAAGTGTCACTCCTTACTTTCAATAATTAACGTACCTTAATTTGTTTGCTTTATTGAATTTATGCCTCACACATTTGAATTACTCATTTTTACTATCACTCTAGTACTTATCGGATTTTGCTGCATTTACTCATGCTGTTCATTCACTGAAGGAACTCTCTCGGTTTTGTCCTGCTGCTGCTCGCGGTTTTGTCCTACTGCTGCTATTTTCTCTATTATTCTATATCTATTACTTTGTCAACTTTGTTTACATGAATGTGGAACACATGTGGAACCGCCATTCCGAGTATATTCCTGAGGGCTTGAATGGCGATTTTATCATTCTTTCAGGGTTTCTGATTCGTTTTTGTATAACAGGAAGAGCCCTCCTGTTATACAAAAATACACCTCGCACCGAGGGTCCACCCACCTCCCACCATTTGAACGTTCCGTAGGTGCAATATTTTGTTTGACCATTTTTAAAAAACCTTTTTAGAGGTTAAATTCATTCGAATTGAGTTGGTTACGTTGGTTAAGGGATTGCAAGCGTGCCATTCCGATAAAAAACAGCACACAAATTTTCCAAAAATTTTTTTCAAAATGTTTAAAGGGGGCGACTTTTTCTCAATTCTCAACTTTAACCGCCTGTAACTTGAGAACGCCTCGACCGATTGGACTGAATCCAACTGTTTTTGAGGTCCTCCTTCTTCTTGATGTCCTCTTTCACCTCCCACCATCGGAAGTTCCGTAGGTGCAATATTTTCGGAGATAGAGTCCTTCGGAGGTCGATTGTTAAACACTTTTAAAAACTGTGTTGGTTACGTTCTTCGGGAATTGCAAAAATGTCCAAGGGGGGGGGGGGGTATTACGACTTTTTTCTTAATTCTCAACTTTAACCGCCTGTAACTTGAGAACGCCTCGACCGATTGGAGTGAATTTAACTGTTTTTTTCTTCTTCTTGATGTCCTCTTTCACCTCCTGCCATCGAAAGTTCCGTAGGTGCAATGTTTCCGGAGATAAGAGTCCTTCGGAGGTCGATTGTTAAGCGCTTTTAAAAACTGAGTTGGTTACGTTCTTAGGGAATTGCAAGCGTGCCATTTCGATCAAAAACAGCAAAAAAAAATTTTCCCAATTTTTTTTCAAAATGTCCAAGGGGGGGGGGGGGTATTACGACTTTTTTCTCAATTCTCAACTTTAACCGCCTGTAACTTGGGAACGCCTCGACCGATTGGAGTGAATTCAACTGTTTTTTCTTCTTCTTGATGTCCTCTTTCACCTCCTACCGGACCCTAATCGGAAGTTCCGTAGATGCAATATTCTCGAATATACACCCCTTCGGAGGTCGATTTTTAGGCACTTTTAAAATGGCGCTTGGAGATCATTTGTAAAAGATCTTGGTTACGTTCTTAGGGGATTGCATGCGTGCCATTCCGATCAAAAACAGCAAAAAAATGTTTCCCATTTTTTTTCAAAATGTCCAAAGAGGGGAAGGGGGATTACGACTTTTTTCTCAATTCCCAAATTTGACCGCCTGTAACTTGAGAACTCCTCGACTGATTGGAGTCAATCCAACTGTTTTTTCTTCTTCTTGATGTCCTCTTTCACCGCCCACCATCGGAAGTTCCGTAGGTGCAATATTTTCGGAGATAGAACCCTTCGGAGGTCGATTTTTAGGCACTTTAAGAATCGCGTTTTTGGAACAATTTTTGAAAAACCTCTTTAGCGGTTAATTCCATTCGAATTGAGTTTGTTACATTCTTAAGGGATCGCCAGCGTGCCATTCCGATCAAAAGCTGCGTTTCCGATCAAATCCGATCAAAAACTGCTTTTTCTTCTTCTTGATGTCTTCTTTTACCTCCTACCATCGGAAGTTCCGTAGGTGCAATATTCTCGAAGATAGACCCCTTCGGAGGTGGATTTTTTGGCACTTTTAAAATGGCGTTTTGGGACCATTTGTAAAAAAATCCTCTTTAGAGGTTAAATTCATTCGAACTGAGTTGGTTACGTTCTTAGGAGATTGCAAGCGTGCCATTTCGATCAAAAACAGCAAAAAAAAGGTTCCCCAATTTTTTTCAAAATGTCCAAGGAGGGGGGGAGGGGGTATGACGACTTTTTTATCAATTCTCGATTTTGACCGCCTGTAACTTGAAAACGCCTCGACCGATTGGAGTGAATTCAACTGTTTTTTCTTCTTCTTGATGTCCTCTTTCACCTCCTACCATCGGAAGTTCCGTAGGTGCAATATTCTCGAATATAGACCCCTTCGGAGGTCGATTTTTAGACACTTTTAAAATGGCGTTTGGAGATCATTTGTAAAAAAATCTCTTTAGAGGTTAACTTCATTCGAACTGAGTTGGTTACGTTCTTAGGAGATTGCAAGCGTGCCATTCCGATCAAAAACAGCAAAAAAAAGGTTCCCCAATTTTTTTCAAAATGTCCAAGGGGGGGGGGGGTATTACCACTTTTTTCTCAATTCTTGATTTTGACCGCCTGTAACTTGCAAACGCCTCGACCGATTGGAGTGAATTTAACTGTTTTTTTCTTCTTCTTGATGTCCTCTTTCACCTCCTGCCATCGAAAGTTCCGTAGGAGCAATGTTTCCGGAGATAGAGTCCTTCGGAGGTCGATTGTTAAGCGCTTTTAAAAACTGAGTTGGTTACGTTCTTAGGGAATTGCAAGCGTGCCATTTCGATCAAAAACAGCAAAAAAAAATTTTCCCAATTTTTTTTCAAAATGTCCAAGGGGGGGGGGTATTACGACTTTTTTCTCAATTCTTAACTTTAACCGCCTGTAACTTGGGAACGCCTCGACCGATTGGAGTGAATTCAACTGTTTTTTCTTCTTCTTGATGTCCTCTTTCACCTCCTACCGGACCCTAATCGGAAGTTCCGTAGATGCAATATTTTCGAATATACACCCCTTCGGAGGTCGATTTTTAGGCACTTTTAAAATGGCGTTTGGAGATCATTTGTAGAAAAATCTCTTTAGAGGTTAAATTCATTCGAACTGAGTTGGTTACGTTCTTAGGAGATTGCAAGCGTGCCATTCCGATCAAAAATAGCAAAAAAAAGGTTCCCCAATTTTTTTCAAAATATCCAAGGGGGGGGGGGGGGTATTACAATTCTCGTATTTGACCGCCTGTAACTTGAAAACGCCTCGACCGATTGGAGTGAATTCAACTGTTTTTTCTTCTTCTTGATGTCCTCTTTCACCGCCCACCATCGGAAGTTCCGTAGGTGCAATATTCTCGAATATAGACCCCTTCGGAGGTCGATTTTTAGGCACTTTTAAAATGGCGCTTCGAGATCATTTGTAAAAAAATTTTGGTTACGTTCTTAGGGGATTGCATGCGTGCATTCCGATCAAAAACAGCAAAAAAATTTTCCCCATTTTTTTTCAAAATGTCCAAGGGGGGGGGGATTACGACTTTTTTCTCAATTACCAAATTTGACCGCCTGTACCTTGAGAACGCCTCGACCGATTGGAGTGAATCCAACTGGTTTTGAGGTCCTCTTTCACTTCCCACCATCGGAAACTCCGGTGCCATCTTTAAAAAGCACTTTCTTCTCTCAAAAAAAGCTTGTCTTCGTTTATCGGTTTTGTTTCCACCAACCCTGTACAACCCAAAATTACAGTTATTCGCAATTTTTGTGCAGGATGTAACTTATAAAGTGGAAATTTTCTTGTTTAAATTAAAAGTGTTATGTACTACTTATTAACATGTGCAATAGAAAAAGTATTGACTGGAAGATGCAGATTAATTCGCTAATGACTTTAAAGTCAAAATTTGTATTTTGCGCTGATAGAAATCAACTCCCCTAAGCTCATAATATATTAGGTAGGACAATTTTCCAAATGAAATCCAAATGTAATACCTTAAACTTCAACTTCAAAGAGCTAATTCGAACAACTTGAACTAACTACTTTGAATGCAATGTGTGCTCAGGCCCTATCAACTTTACGTAGTATCGTACAAAGTAGTTAAAACTAAAGCGGAATAGGAAGTTCGGCAGTATTGTGAAGACGAAACGGAAGATCAATTAAGAGTAACAAATTTATATTCTATAAATCCTTAACGGAGAAAAGGTTCCGCTGCAATAGATTACAGTTTTAAAAATAGAAGAAGGTTTAATTCGAAGCAAGTGCAGTAAACGGTTTAGAAGTCCTTTTGTGAATTTTAACAAGTTTCTGCTTTTTCTACGCTCAAGGATGTTAGAATTTCCCAGTTAAGCCCAAATTTCACAACCCCAAGGGAATTGTAAAGAGATATGCGTACGCAGATGGGGATCGGTTGGACGGCAATATGATTATTGTGAATTTTTAATGGCAAAACCATTATAGTTCGTTAAAATTTAATGGCTCATGTTCGACCATATCTATTTCCTATTCATTTGAAGCTCTGCCGTTCGGTAAATATCTCCTTTAAACTAATAATTACGTTTATTGTGTTTAGGTTGCAAATGAAATTCACAAAATAGGAAACCCGAATTTCCGGCTGGTTTCTGTGCGGCTAATGTTGAAGATATTAATAAATTAGGTTCTAATTCGCCATGGACGTATACGTTGTATAGTTTCAGTAGGCGGTATACTGGTATCAGTTCACCTAAATCGGAAGTGGAAATTGTTTAACTGACCGAAAAACCGAGGGACGATACGAAATATATTTGCGGCCTGTTATTAAAATGGTCGCAAATTCAGCCAGTAAAATCCATTTATACGCTGTACCTTCAATTCGACAGTCCATATTTCACGATTGCCCAAAAACTCTATGGTGAAAAAATTATAATCGATACCCGACTGTTTTTGCATTATCCCGCTTTGTCTGCTTTATTGCTATTTACACACCCTCTGTTGGTAAATGAATATTAATGCCAACACAGAAAAATCAACATAATACCAAGAATTTTTTCAATATTGTTCCAAACTCGGGATTCCAATAATTTCAGTGCACTTGATTTTTCGATCGAACACTAGTGAGGATTATGAGGATCTCTCCCAGGCACGATTTTGGTTGTATAGAGGGTGTATTTTTTTAAGTGCGTGCAGTATTACTATTTCCGAAAGACCTTTACAATTTTGCCACATTTTGAGTGGTTTCTGAAATATTTTAAAAAAAGTTTGGGGGGGGGGGGGCTGAGCAGTAGATTTCCGTCATATGTCTAGATGCTAATTTTTAATTAGAAAAGTTAAATAGAAAATGTGGCAAAAGTTGGGTGAGTACAGTGGTTTCTGCGATTTTTATGAAAACCATAGAACGGCATAGGTTCGGTTGTATATGGGAAACTAGAAAAAGTGGAGAGAAAAAATATCTATTGTTAGTTTTGGTGTAGCTCTTATATCGGGCGAGCAATAAAAATTTTTCTGTGTCACATTTTTCGCCAATTGGCGTGTATTTTTTACGAATGAGGGAGGGAAGGGAGTTCATTCGTATTTATTAAATTTTTAATTTGTTTAGTGTAATTTTTACTTTTTAATTTGTTACGTGAGATTGTGTTTGAGTATTTTTATGGCGTCTTCGTTAGTGTGTTATTTAATTTTTTAGTCTTAAAAAAGACGTAAAATAAACGTCGAAACGTCGGCAATTTCTGCAGAAGCGTAGAAGTTTTATTTTGAGTCCTTCTCCCGCTACCTTTCTCTTGGAAATCAAGACAATTATTATAAATCTTTTATAAAATCCGGTTACCAATTTAAAAAACCGAAAGCATCCACGAACGTTAATTGGGGTAAACTTACGCAGCACGAACAGGTAGCTTATAATTAAATAATATAATCCTCCAGCTAACTAATGCTTTATTGATTCTTAACGCGATTTCGAAGCAGCTTATGTTACGTGCTAATAGTCTTATCGTCTGAATCAAAACAACGAAAATTTCCTGTGACAAAGTAATGTGTTGCTACAACTGTTATATTGTGATCCCTGAATACAGAGGAGGTAAACAAACAAAGTAAGATAACCTGAACTTTCAGGTTGTTTTTTCACGATGCGGCGATAATAACACTCGAATAAAAGTAAGTGCAATTTAATACCGCAATAACAGTAATAGAACTTTGATCACAATATAGAATACTATTGGTGTGTTATTGGATGTTTCAACGTTAATTACCACATAGAATAATTGTCACAATTTCCAAGTGGAAAAAGATAAAAATGTGGAACTATATAAATGCAAACAAGTTCATATTTCACTGGTTCTCGCAATTTGATTTAGTTTCCGCCTGCAATGCATCAATTCGATTTTGCCCATTTTCCTGAGACAAAATTGAATCTATAAGACCGCTTTTCCCTTCATAGACTCTCTCCGTAAAATATATCGATAACACAGTTGACGCATAAAGGCTAGTTCCCACTTACGTGCAGCTTTCTTAGAAAAGATAAATATAGTTCGGGATAAAATTCAGTTTATGGAAGGAAGATAAGTGTGTGCTATAACATACTGTTAATCCAATTAATGTTGTTTAAAATAGTTTTTATATGGATAATGGTGCCTGTTTATTCAGGGATCTTCATAAGTGTGCCAACCTAAGGAACATTTTGGTGATATTAACGTGGCCACCACGAATTTAAAAACTATAAATTATATTACCAAAATGACAACCATGTAAAAAAACCAGATCGTGTATCAAAATCTTCAACGTCTGACTAATCAATAAACTTCTCTTTAACACTCCACATTTCCCTGTAATTCGCACCTAAAAATCACTTAACTGTGGGAAATCTAAACACCAGATTAAAGGACAATGATGACATACTAAAATCCGCGGGGGTAGTTTATAGCATCTCCTGTGGAACGTATCCAGGGATAACATATACCGGGTGTCCAGCAGAACCCTGGACATAGGAGATTAACATGGGAAATCGGTTTTTATTTTTTTGCGCCTGTACGGTTGATTTGATTGAAAAACTTTTAAGAGTAAATTTATGATACTTAAAAGTAACTGAAATGTCGAAACCTTTGAAATATTTTATTTCATATTCGCAAACTTAACAGCTTTTGAAGAAGGGTAAAAAACGTGCTAAAATTCATAAAAAGATATAAAATGGAACCACGAGTACCCATATCAAGGTTTCCATTTATGATAAATTGTTTGTAATTATGAAACGAATTTACAATTGAAATTTCACTTTTCTAGCTTTGATTGTTCGTAAAAATGTAATATTTGCCAATTTTTGGCTCACCCTATAGTATCTAAATCAGAAATCAAGGCAGTGTTTATAATAAGGTAATAAAACTTAGCATTTTTTTTTAGCACTTAGCATTATTATACACCGTATACTATTTAAAACAGAAATCAACGCTCTATTTATCATAAAACTACTGGAACTTACGCAATAAATTAACAGATATCAATTTACATGAAAAAATCCTAAAATTCTAGGTTACAACACTTTTTTGGGACACTCTATACTATCCAAAACGTAAATATATGCCCTATTTATCATACGACTACTAGAACCTACGAATAAAATCGATTACTATTGATTTATATGGGAATTGTCGATATTTCTATATTAAGCCTATGAGCCAACTGGCCCAAAAACCTACATTTTTAGATAAAAATCGTGAATTTCAACAGCTTATATCGCGTTTTAATGAGGATTTATCCCAAAAGCTATAAGAGGAGCCAAAAAAGTAGAATAATTTTAGTGTTTTTTAACAATTTGTGCATAAGATGGCGAAGGAATTATTTGGCATTAAATACTCATAAATATCAACACCAGACTCCTTGCATAATTATAAAATTGCTTTCATTGGTAAGTTTTAATAAAGCTTTCATCGCCTATATCTAACATCTTATTCTGCTTAGCCTACGTACTTAATAATCCATCCTTTCTATGTAAAATACACACTGCTTATGGACCTTTTCTGCATTATTAGCATATATTAGCTTCTTGCATCATTTTTTGGGCCACCCTATACTATCTAAAACAGAAATCAACGTTCTATTCATTATAAAACGACTCGAAGTAACAAATAAAATCGATTACTATAGATTTAAATGACACATATAGAAAATTCTATGTTAAACATATGGGGGCTCTCAAACCGGCCCAAAAAACTAAATTTTGAGATAAAAGTCGTGCATTGCTGCCTTTAACAGCTAATATCTCGTTTCGATGAAGATTTATCAAAAAATGTATAAGAACAGCTAAGGAAGTAGAAGAATAGAGCTACACGTAGAGCCCATTTTCGAAGCTCTGACTGGAACAGTAACAGAGCACGGGTGGCCCAAATATAAGGTACAAATTTTTCACTTTTTTTTTATTTTCTCGAAAACCGCGAAAGCTAGCTTCTTTCTGATACATGCATCTGATAGCCCTTGATGACCTCTTCATACATCATATTAACTTTCATAACGAAAAACCGTACCGTTTCCAAGATAAACAGAAAAATGTAAAAATTTCAAAATGTTCAAAGGGGGTAGGTAGGTAGGTCGTGAAAATTTTCAGCCAAAATCGATTGTCATAGATTTTGTCAAAAATAGCCTCAAATGAAAGAGGGGACAAAAATATGTAAAAGAATTGCAATTCTGGAATTTTCAGTAATTTCCTTCCTTTTCAAAATGGCGCCAAAAACGTAATTTTTCCACTTTTTATCGACATTTTAATACTTATATCTATATAATTCAAAAACTAAACATGGTATAACGATGCTATTGACACCCATGAATAGAGCATTCTCGACCACAAAATACCTGCTTAATTTGTCGTTCAAGGTTTTTAATTTTGTTGACGTAATGTCCGATCAAATAATAATATTAGGTATTTTTTACAAAATTTTAATAGTTTTTCACTTCCCATGAGACTGTTATTAAACTTAACGAAATAGTAATTAACGTTTTGAGCAGTATTTGAGCCGACTCACACTTAATTGAGTCACTGTTGTTCTATTGCCGTAACTGGCTTTGCTATAAAATGGCAAATGTCACTCTACCCCTATAAATGAGAAATTTAATCAGTCAAATCTTGGAACCTAAAAACGATAAAATCACACAGTTAGTACCAGTCGAATGGGCTTCGTTAAAGCTATTTTGTCAGTCATATACGAAAAACTGATTGTTTGGGCGTGGCACATTTATGAAGCAATATTTGTAATAAAAGTGAATACCCTGATGATCGCCTATAGTAGGCGTAAAGTCGAAACGTCGGATATATTTGGTTTCAGCGCCCTTTAGCAACAGTCAGTAAGTTGTAGCAAAAAAGTGTCATTTTATTAAAAAAGTTTCCAAAATAGAACCTTGGGTACCCGCGGCAAGTTTCTGGACCTCAGAGACCTCTAGCCCGTCCCATAAAATGGCCATATACCAAATTTCAGCTTTCTAGCTCGAACCGTTCCCGAGATATCGGCTTAAAACCAAAACTTTTCAGGCGGCCATCTTGGATTTTTAGAAATGTCATTTTTAGCGAATTTTACATAAGGGCAACCTACCATTCGATTTTCAACTTGATATCATCATCGGTTCATAAAACAGCTATAACCTAGCTATGGTCAGCTACATAGCTATGTCTGCTATATTACCATTCATGGTACTCCCATGGGCACCCAGCACCCAGCAAAACCCAAAGTTGAACCATGTATCATTACCAGTTCTTTAAATACTAATGTTACTCAGCTATTGTAGCTACGATAGCTGAGTCAGCTATATTACAATTTATGGTACCTCCATAGGTACCCACCATCCAAATTTGAACCATGTACCATTAATGGTACCCCAAATATGACGTAATCTACATTCTACCCATATAATACCCATTGCCCAACGTTTTTCTTATGGGAAATACACGTGCAAAAGCCTGAAAACTTATATGCAAAATTTCGTTAATGGTACCCATGGGTTTGGTACCATAAATAAGGTTTCGACCCATGGTAACTTGCAGTCCATTCCCTAATGAACCATGGTACCAAATTTCAGCTCTCTAACTTTATTAGTCTCAGAGATATCCCCATTTTTTAATTACCCTGTCTACGGCGGCCATTTTTTTTCGCCTCCATCTTTTATTTATGACGAAATCAAGATTGTCCCATTTAAAAAGCGTTGCACAATGTATTTCTTATGGGAAATACACGTGCAAAAGCCTGAAAACTTATATGCAAAATTTCGTTAATGGTATCCATGGGTTTGGTACCATGACGAAGGTTTCCACCCATGGCAACTTGCAGTCCATTCCCTAATGAACCATGGTACCAAATTTCAGCTCCCTAAGTTTATTCGTTTCAGAGATATCCCCATTTTTTAATTACCCTGTCTACGGCGGCCATTTTTTTTCGCCTCCATCTTTTATTTATGACGAAATCAATATTGTCCCATTTAAAAAGCATTGCACAATGTATTTCTTATGGGAAAACGGAAGAAATGGCGAAAAAAAATATATAACTACGCCCATGTCTGCCGAAAAATCGAAAAAATACATTTTTGCCCGAATTTGTAACCGCCACTGTCTGGGCGAAAACCGCGTGACGTCATCAGCCAAAAATGAATCCCGACATGAAATTTTCAAATCGACCAGTCTTTGTGAAAACGTCCTCGAGGACCGGGCATTTTGCCAATAATCTTCCTAGAAATGTTCAAATTTTCCCCGGCCAGACAGTTTTCCACGCTTTTCGGCCGATTTTCCTTAGTCTGAGGCTTTAAAGTTAATGTTTACATTTCGGAAAACTCAGCTGTCAGTTGCAGATGGCCGCGGCCGCCGAATGCTTCCGACACCCCCGTGGTGGACGTCGCTTCGGAACCATTCGGGATTTTCGACCAAAATTTCAAAAAATCTGCATCTTTCGCTTCGAAATTCAATTAAGCCCATTTCGCGACGTCCCAACGAAAAGTGGTTCCTAGGTCCCAAAAAGCAAACATTCCAAGGTATCCCCTGGTATAGAAAACCATTCGATTAAATGCACGGTCTCCGGACAAATATGCCTCAAAGTGGCAATTTGAAATTTAAAGTTTAAAACTTCGTCAAAATTTCAAATTCAAAGCTAGGCTCTTGATTTTGGCATGGTTAAGGGCCCATGTGTGTACTACCTCCTTGAATTATTTCAGATTTTTTGCTGGACAAATGTCGAATCTACAGGGTGAAATGTGAGAAAAGTACACCAAAATTGACAAAAAATGCGGCACAGAAAAACTTCTGTAGCTCACCCGGTATAAGAGATAGACCAAAACTAACAACTGATTTTTTTTTCTCTCCACGTCTTCTAGTTGCCCATATACCACCGAAGCCGGATCGTTCCATAGTTTTCGTAAAAATCGCAAAAAAACTACCTTCAAATTTTGGACACTTTTCCTTAATTGTTTTTGGACATTTTTTTGACCACTCTGAATTAAAGTGACGCCTTTGGCGAGATAGGATTAACAGTAGCCAAGGATATGCCCTTTCCCCTGGTATCATCGTTATTGGGCCAGTCGTCTAACTAAAGGGGTCCAGACGGCCCAGAAGTGGACCATTACAAATTTTTTTTCAAAAAACCGTCCCAACTTTGTGATTTTTTGTAGATTTTCCTATTTAACTTATCGAAATTAGACTTCAAAATTTATCATCTACATATATGAGGAAATCTACCAACAGGGAGCCCTATACCCCATATAGTCCCGGAGTTACGGTAAAACCGATAATGTTTTGGGTATCTAAGAAAACGCATTTTTTGACTTTGGTACGCCATTGGTCAGCCCCCCCCCCCCCCCCGCACGTACTGAAAAACCGATAAATATAATATGAAGTAAAATTATTTTTGCACTTTTCGAGGCCTTTTTCAAAAAAATAGCCAAAACTGTGGTATTAAAAAAATTACAGGATGATAGCTGACCATAAGCTCTACAACTTTACTCTTAAAAGTTTTTCAATCTAAACAACCGTACAGGCGCAAAAAAATAAAAACCGATTTCCCATGTTAATCTCCTATGTCCAGGGTTCTGCTGGACACCCGGTATAACTTTTTTCTAATTTGGCCATGTAGTCCTAAAAACTGGGGGGGGGGGGGGAGACCACGGATGCAGTTATGAGCCTTCTTCTTTAGAAATTGTGATGACCCACATAACAGTAGGTAAATTCACTGTCTAGTAATTCCACCCTAAGACATAATTTTGTAGCCCTGAGGAAGGCAATAAAACATTGCCGAAAGCTTGGTAGCTAAAGAGTTTCATTCTTCGATGCCCCGACCGATTTCCCGAGAAACCTGCTTCCCTGTAAATTCTCCGGTCGAGATGCCAACTACACAAGTCAACTAAGCTATCAGAGTGTATCTACCCATAGCCTGATTTGAAATATCTACAAATTTTTCAAAAAGTAACAGTTACCTTTTAAATAGCAAAATGTTAGTTGAGACACGATTCGAATATTTATTATCCTACCCCTCATACAGTCAACCGATCGTTAAACCACTCATAAAACTTAAAATTGCCAATTTCTGGCTCCAAAACTGGATTTGAAATGATAATGAAGACAATAGAGAGTAAAAATTGATCAAACAGCTGTACCACATTTGATTTCATATTGAAGTTCTTCCATCCGGAAAATAAAAGCTTTCGGCTCCAAACTGGCAAATATTGAATTTCCATTGTGCAAGTAGGTAAAATTTTTCGATGCGTATTAAAGATGATTGATACATTGTCTCGCTAATCAGGCAAAATGCAATAATTGTTAGTGGTGTCATACTATCGTAGAAGCTTCAATTTATTATCCCGACTTCTATGAATAAAAGTATTGAGAGCCGACATTATTACATTGAAAACTCTTTCTTCGGCGATGTCACAGTGACTATGTCGTGTAATAATTCAACATCCATCGTATCGTATGAACACATCAGGATGTGAAATATTGGAAGACATTTTTCAACAGAAAAAGAAGACTACTTTCTAAATTGATATTGGATATTCGCACAAAACAGATGCACTTTGCTAAATGGACAGGTAGGAACAACACAAAATATGAGCATTTTTAGTGGGCGTTAATGACCATCTAAAACGCCTTTGGGACGCAGGCGACAAACAAAAATTGCTTGCTTTAAATAAAAGCAGAGACTTTTCCTTATGCATTTCATAGCTTGCATGCTTGAGAGACTTTCAGTTCTACAGCAGTGGCATAAAAATTAATTTAGCAAAGCTTTCCAGTTTCGTTCAGTTGTTGTTTCTCTGCCGTTATGGGAATTTAATGGCAGAATAAGGCGAAGCAATAAGCTCGAACCACTACTACACTATTTTCAAATATTAAGGTGCTTCTGGGCTTAGAATTAGCTCTTCGCTCTTCAATTTACATGCTAAGTAAGCGGCACAGTGGACGCAGTATTTATCTCCTATTAAATAGAACGTTTATTGCTGGAAATGGATTCTACCCTTATCCCTCAACAGAAAGCCGTAAAGTGCTTATAAATCCGGCAAAAAATCATGCTTTATGACAAAGGCGTCTATTTCAACACAATGGTAAAGTAACCTTGTACTTCTAAAAGAAAAACACAACGCCACAAAAATATGTTTTGCGGTTCACTGTAATTATTGTTAAGCAACTGATTTAATTAAAGCTTTGTTTAGCTACATATCTCCTTTCATGGTTGACATAACTTGGCAAATTACGATTCACGTTTTGTCACATCCAAACCTAAACGTTCACTGCTGAACGTCTAAACCTAAACCGTCTAATTAAGTAGATGGGCGGGACTATTAAACTGAAACGACAAAATACATAAGGCGAAACGTTATGAGGATATTACTCAAAGGCAACCGAAACCCAGAACAAGGACTAACTTGGAAAACTTTGCGCCTTACACCTGCCGAGAATCTCATCAACCTTAACCTGATGAATGGCCCTAAAGATCCAGCTTTACGATGTTGCCAAATAGAGATCCACTTTGTGTTTAAAATAATACCTCCCGGCAGTGGCGTTAAACTTTTTTTTTTTTTGTTGCCATGACTTGATTTCTACTTTGCTACTATTTCCAGTGAGCATTAGTTAGTAACTAACTTTTGTTCCATCAGCTTGCGTGTTAAGGTCGAAGTTTGTAGGAAAAGGACACATTAGTGACAGAACTTTTTCACCTGCCACCACCAGAACTTCCATAAATGCAATATTTTCGGAGATAGACCTCTTCGGTAGTCGATTTTTAGGACATTTTAGGATCGATTTTAGGACATTTTTAGGAATGATTCTTCACACTTTTGAAAAGGCCTATAAATACATAAAACAGCGTTTATTTGTGAAATATGACGGTTTGTACGGGAGGGGGGGGGGGGGGGGGGGGGGCTGGAGCAGTGGCGTACCAAAGTCAAAAATGCTGTTTTTTTAATACTCGTTTCTTCATCGTGCTCACAACTTGGAGGTTATGTGAGGTACTTATAGGGGTCTCCATAGGTAGATTCTCTCATATGTCTATATGATAAATTTTGAAGTTTAATTCCGTTACGTTAACTAGGGTAATCTACAAAAATCGGCAAAGTTGGGAGAGTTTTTTTTCATTTTTTTTTTTAATTATCAACTTCTAGGCCTTCTGGCTTTGGTACCACGGGAAAGAGCATATCCTTAAGCACTTTTATTGATGCCACTTTAGTGCAGAATGAATAAAAAAATGTCCAAAGACAGTTAATAAAAAGGGTCCAAAATAGTATAGTAGTTTTTTGCGATTTTTACGAAAACTGTAGCGTGGCCTAATTTCAGTTGTATATGAGTTACTAGAAGAAGTGGAGAGAAAAACAATCTGTTATTAGTTTTGATCTAGCTCTTATACCGGGCGAGCTACAAAAGTTTTTGTATGTCACATTTTTTGCCAATTTGGGTGTAGTTTTCTCATATTACACCCTATAGATCCAGATTTTTGCAGCAAAAAATCTTAAATAATTTAGAGAGATAGTACACATATGGGACCTCGATCTGGCCGAAAAATTTTTTGAGCACCAAAAAAATAAATACATAAATAAAACAAAAATCAGATTCCGATACTTTGGATTCGGATATCGACTCGGATGTGCCTTTGAATACTTATTTGATTTCTACCCTAACTGTAGTTTAGAAGTGTGGTAAAATAATAATAAATATGATTTGTATTCATATTTGACATTTAACATAGGTATAAAACCGATTTCGAAAAGCTTATTTTTTTGTTTTATTTTAAATTTGCGTTTTTTTTTTCAATTCTTCTTGATTTTCTGAGGCTTGGGACAAAACGGATATTTTTGTTTTCATTTTTCCGTTTTTTCTCCGAACTCTTGAACCTCTAGTCAAAAGAATCTACAATTGAAATTTCACTTTTCTAGCTTTGATTGTTCGTAAAAATGTAATATTTGTCAATTTTTGGCTCACCCTATAATATCTAAATCAGAAATCAAGGCATTGTTTATAAGAAGCTAATAAAACATAGCATTAGCACTTAGCATTATTTGGGACACCGTATACTATTTAAAACAGAAATCAACGCTCTATTTATCATAAAACTACTCGAATTAACGCAATAAATTAATTGATATCGATCTACATGCAAAAATCCTGAAATTCCAGGTTAAAACATTTTTTTGGGACACTTTATACTATCTAAAATGCAAACATACGCCCTATTTGTCACAAAACTACTGGAACCAACGAATAAAATCGATTACTATTGATTTATGTGGGAAAAGTAGTTATTTCTTTGTTAAGCATATGGAGCTCTCAAATCGACCCGAAAACCTAATTTTGGAGATCAAAATCGTGCATTTCAGCCTTCAACAGCTTATATCGCGTTTTAATTAAGATTTATCCGAAAGGCTATATAAGGAGCCAAAAAAGTACAATAATTTTAGTGTTTTTTAACAATTTGTGGATAAAATGGCGAAGGAATTGTTCTGCAGTAAATATTACTAATATCTGACAACACCAGACTCCCTGAATAATTAAAATTGCTTTCATTACTAAGTTTCAATAATTCTTTCATCGCCTATATGTAACATTTTATTCTGGCTTGTCTACGTACTAAATAATCCACCCTTTCTATGTAAAATACACACTGCTTATGGACCTTTTCTGCATTATTAGCATATATTAGCTTCCTGCATCATTTTTTGAACCACCCTATACTATCTAAAACAGAAATCAACATCATATTCATTATAAAACGACTCGAAGTAACAAATAAAATCGATTACTATAGATTTAAATGACACATATAGAAAATTCTATGTTAAACATATGGGGCTCTCAAACCGGCCCAAAAAACTAAATTTTGAGATAAAAATCGTGCATTGCTGCCTTTAACAACTAATATCTCGTTTCGATGAAGATTTATCAAAAAATGTATAAGAACAACTAAGGAAGTAGAAGAATAGAGCT
This sequence comes from Taphrorychus bicolor, assembly GCA_951812265.1. Classification (NCBI taxonomy): domain Eukaryota; kingdom Metazoa; phylum Arthropoda; class Insecta; order Coleoptera; family Curculionidae; genus Taphrorychus; species Taphrorychus bicolor. Next base: position 31,343,103 of record OX638307.1, read on the forward strand.
ACACGTAGAGCCCATTTTCGAAGATCTGACTAGAACAGTAACCGAGCACGGGTGGCCCAAAAATAAGGTACAATTTTTGCATTTTTTTTTATTTTCTTAAAAACCGTAAAAGCTAGCTTCTTTCTGATACATGCATCTGATAGCCCTTGATGACCTCTTCATACATCATATTAACCGGCATATCGAAAAACCTAACCGTTTCCAAGATAAACAGAAAAATGTAAAAATTTCAAAATTTTCAAAGGGGGGTGGTCGTGAAAATTTTCGACCGAAATCGATTGTCATAGATTTTATCATAAATAGTCTCAAATGAAAGAGGGGACAAAAATATGTAAAAAAATTGCAATTCTGGAATTTTCAGTAATTTCCTTCCCCTTCAAAATGGCGCCAAAAACGTAATTTTTCCACTTTTTATCGACATTTTAAATTTGAAAACTAAACATGGTGTAACGATGCTATTGACACCCGTGAATAGAGCATTCTCTACCACAAAATACCTGCTTAATTTGTCGTTTAAGGTTTTTAATTTAGTTGACGTAATGTTCGATCAAATAAAAATATTAGGTAAGTTTTACAAAATTTTAATAGTTTTTCACTTCCCATGAGACTGTTATTAAACTTAGCAAAATAGTAATTAACGTTTTGAGCAGTATTTGAGCCAACTCACACTTAATTGAGTCACTGTTGTTCTAGTTTCATAAATGGCTTTGCTATAAAATGCCAAATGTCACTCTACCCCTATAAATGAGAAATTTAAACAGTCAAATCTCAGGACCTAAAAACGATAAAATCGAACAGTTAGTACCAGTCGAATGGGCTTCGTTAAAGCTATATTGTCAGTCATATTCGAAAAACTGATTGTTTGGGCGTGGCACATTTATGAAGCAATATTTGTAATAAAAGGGAATACCCTGATGATGGCTTATAGTAGGCGTAAAGTCGAAACGTCGGATATATTTGGTTTCAGCGCCCTTTAGCAACAGTCAGTAAGTTGTAGCAAGAAAGTGTCATTTTACTAAAAAAGTTTCCAAAATAGAACCTTCGGTACCCGCGGCAAGGTTCTGGACCTCAGAGACTTCTAGCCCGCCCTATAAAATGGCCACATACCAAATTTCAGCTTTCTAGCTCGAACCGTTCCCGAGATATCGGCTTAAAACCAAAACTTTTCAGGCGGCCATCTTGGATTTTTAAAAATGTCATTTTTAGCGAATTTTACATAAGGGAAACCTACCATTCGATTTTCAAGTCGATATCACCATCGGTTTATAAAACAGCTAAAACCTAGCTACAGTCAGCTACATATAGCTATGTGAGCTATATTACCATTCATGGTACCTCCATGGGCACCCAGCATTTAAAGCTGAACCATGTATCATTAACAGTTCTCTAAATATCAACGGTACTCAGCTACTGTAGTTATGATAGCTACGGCAACTATATTACAATTTATAATACCCCCGTAGGTACCTACCATCCAAATTTGAACCATGTACCATCAGTGGTACCCTAAATATAACCTTTTCTATATTCCTCCCATTTAAAAAGAATTGCACAATGTATTTCTTATGGGAAATACACGTGCAAAAGCGTGAAAACTTATATGCAAAATTTCGTTAATGGTACCCATGGGTTTGGTACCATGAATAAGGTTTCCACCCATGGCAACTTGCAGTCCATTCCCTAATGAACCATGGTACCAAATTTTAGCTCTCTAACTTTATTCGTCTCAGAGATATCCCCATTTTTTAATTACCCAGTCTACGGCGGCCATTTTTTTTTTGCCTCCATCTTTTTTTATGACGAAATCAATATTGTCCCATTTAAAAAGCATTGCACAATGTATTTCTTATGGGAAAACGGAAGAAATGGCAAAAAAAAAATATAACTACGCCCATGTCTGCCGAAAAATCGAAAAAATACTGTTACGATCGCAGCAACGCCGCATGGGAGGCGGGGCAACGCATGGGAGCGTGTTGGTTGGTGGAGCTTCGCGACCTATCCGCGCTGCGTCATGGCTGACACGAGTGATTTATTGCTCGTCTGGCTTAATCTAGAAGGCAGTTGTTTACAACCGTTTTTTTTTTTATATGAGATTATTCAAGAATTCTTATAAAGAACTTTCTAGGTTTTTCTGTAATTTTAGGATTGTATATAAAAGGCGCATAGAGCGCCCGAGTGGAATAGTCGTATTTTAATCGAGCTATAAGTAAGCTAAAGTTACGAAGCGATAATAGAAGGCTATAAAGTGTTAAAGTAGCGAGTTATTTAGTAGTCGAGTGTATTTGTGGAATAAATAAATAGTGTTTTCGTATTAAATCGTTACACTGGAATTATCGAACCCCGAGTTCGCAACAATTGGTGTCAGAAGTGCGATTCCAGTGGGAATTTGAGAACTAATATTGCTGAACTGTAAGTGAGTGCTTCATTGCCGGACATTACGTGTTTATGCCAGTGACCAGAAGCCAGCATCAAGCGATGGAGGATCAACTTGCCGCCCTGCTGTCCCTTATGCAACAACAGAAGGAAGAGCAAGAAAGACGTTATGTAGAACAAAAAGAAGAGCAGGAAAAACGTTATAAGGAACAAAAAGAGGAGCAGGAAAAACGTTATAAAGAACAAAAAGAAGAACAAGAAAGACGTGATCAAGTACAGGAGCGACTTTTGCAACAACAGAGGGAAGAACAGGAAAAACGTGATCGAGTACAGGAGCGACGTTATCTAGAGCAGAAGGAAGAGCTGGAAAAACGTGATCAAATTCAGGAGCGCCGTTATAAAGAACAAAAAGAAGAGCAGGAAAAACGTGATCAAGTGCAAGAGCGACGTCATCAACAATTCAAAGAAGAATTAATGAGCCATCTCGCAGTCAGGGAGCAACAGTTGGAAGAAAGAATAATGCAATCCGTTAATGAATCCGTTAACGAAGGACTCGAAGCTGTCAACCAGAAGGTTCTCGAGCTAGAAAAGAAATTCCGGGAACAACTTGAGGACGACAACGTGTCTACAGAGAGTTTTAGCACAGCCAACGCTAAAATTAAGCCTCCCGATTACGACGGTACTACTGCATGGGAAATTTATAAAACTCAGTTTGAGGCAGCTGCAAAAGCTAATGGTTGGTCCGAGCCCCAGAAAGCTACATCATTAGTGGTAGCACTTCGTGGAAAAGCGGCTGAGTTACTCCAATCTCTGTCGGCAGCGGATCAAAGTAATTATGCGGCTTTAGTACACACTCTGCAACTACGATTTGGAAATGAGCACAAAGAAACCGTGTTCCAGGCCCAGCTGAGGATGAGACAGCAAAAGTCAGGTGAATCCTTACAAGAATTTGAGACGGACATAGACAGACTCATTCACCTGGCATATCCATTGGCCCCTGAATCTTTTCAAATGCAATTTGCCGCCGAAAGGTTCATTGAGGGAGTTCGCGATAGTGACATGAGATACCACTTACGTCTTGTAAGGCCCAAGAATATCAGCGAGGCACTAGTTCGGGCCCTGGAATTCGAGGCGTCACGAGTGTCATGTAATTCATCGCCACGCGTACGAATGGCAACTTGCGGTGAAGAGGAGAATACGTCTATGGCTGAATCCATGGCCAGTTTACATAAAGCGATGAAAGATATGGCAGTCAGTAGCGGCGACCAAGACCGCCCTAGGTCCCAGGAAAACTAATTCCGGTCAATGCAAGGGGGCAATTGACCGGGGCCGCTAAGACCCCCAGGATCTTTAAAGTCAATAATTTGGGTGGCAAAAGTCTCACAGTGGCCGGACGCATTAAAGGACAGAAGATCCAGATTACCATCGATACAGGAGCAGATGTGACCATTGTAAGGCCAGATAAACTTTTCGGATATACCATACAACCATTGCCCAACCCTATTATGTTAAAATCAGTCACTGGAGAATCTTGCCCTATAGACGGAGAAGCCGATGTCACCATCATTATTGGAGAAAGACTTGAAGTTCGGCATAAAGTGTTGGTTGCCAGGATCAAAGACGAGTTTATTTTGGGAATGGATCTTATCAGGAAACATGGATTCTCCTATGATCACAAACAGAATATTCTCACGTTTGGAGATGAGGAGTTTGCATTAACCAATGGAAATGTGGAAACTAGTATCCGTCTACTGGTGGTGGAAGATGTAAAAATTCCTCCAAATTCAGAACAAATTATCACAGTGACTTCTGAAAATGATCCTGGGTGGTCCATAGGACTTATAGAACCTAACCTGGATTTGACGACTGAAATCATGGTAGCCCGAACTTTGACCGACACGAAGAAGACTATGCCAGTACGAGTTGCCAATATTGGAGAAAGGACCATCAAGCTAAAAGAAGGAACAGTTCTTGCCAATTATGAGCCTGTACAATGGGTATGCAATTGTGTCGAAGCAGAGACATCCAAAATTATATCTTCTAACCAAGCTTCCCCAGAAGTTATTGATGCTTTTAAGCGACAGTGGAGTCACCTGTCAAAGGAACAACTTCAGTCTGCTATAAAATTTGCCATGGATGAATCTGATATGTTTAACTTCAAGAGCAACGACAGTCAAACCGATTTAGTTGTCCATAAGATCAACACAGGAGATGCCCAGCCAATACGACAACATCCACGAAGGGTCCCTCTGGCTAAACAACAGGAAGTTAACAGTTTGCTGAATGAAATGTTAAAGGAGGGCGTCATAGAAGAATCATCTAGTCCATGGTCGTCGCCTGTGGTTCTTGTTAAGAAGAAAGATGGTTCAACGCGGTTCTGTGTTGACTACAGGAAACTTAATGATGTAACCAAGAAAGACAGCTACCCATTGCCACGTATAGACGACACCTTAGCAACTTTATCGGGATCAAAGTGGTTTTCCACTCTAGATTTAAAAAGTGGGTACTGGCAAGTAAAGATTGCTCCCGAAGACAAAGAAAAGACTGCATTTTCTACTGGTTCTGGACTATACCAATTCACTGTTATGCCTTTTGGATTGTGCAATGCTCCATCAACTTTCGAGCGACTAATGGAACTTGTCTTGAGGGGGCTGACTTGGAAAACTTGCCTGGTATACTTAGATGACATAATTGTCATGGGACGTGATTTCGACGAGCACTTGAAGAATTTAAGAGAAATCTTCAACAAGTTACGGAATGCTCACCTGAAGTTAAACTACAAGAAATGCAGCCTGTTCCAGAAGCAAGTCGAGTACTTGGGGCATACTATCTCAGAACAAGGCATTAAAACTAGCCATAGTAAAATATCTGCCATTAAAGATTGGCCAGTTCCCCGAGACAAACACGAAGTAAGGAGCTTTTTGGGACTATGTACTTACTACAGGAGATTTGTAGAGGGATTTGCCGACATCGCAAAACCGCTGCACAAATTAACGGAAAAGAAAACACCGTTCTTGTGGAACCACGAATGCAGTCAGGCGTTTGCAAGGCTTAAAGCTGCCCTCTGTTCTAGTCCGATCTTGGCTTACCCTATAAAGGACGGACTCTTTATTTTGGACACGGATGCAAGTAACTGTGGTCTAGGTGCAGTACTCTCTCAAAGACAAAACGGGCAAGAGAAGGTCATTGAATACTACAGTAAGACTTTAAATAAGCCAGAAAGAAACTATTGCGTCACTAGAAAGGAACTGTTGGCCATCGTTAAAGCAGTCGAACATTACCATCGCTACTTATATGGAAAAAGGTTCCTGATTAGGACTGACCATGGAGCCTTGAAATGGTTATTACAGATGAAGAACTCTGAAGGTCAAATAGCCAGATGGATAGAGCGCCTGCAGCAGTACGATTTCCAAATTGAACATCGACCAGGAAGGTCTCACGGAAATGCCGATGCATTGTCTAGACGGCCTTGTAAAGAAGATTGTCGGCATTGTCAAAGAACTGAGCAGCGTGAGGGACTTCCTTTGGTAAGGAGAACGTCGGTAGAAATAAACGATGGCTGGACCACACAGACCCTTCGAGAAGAACAAATGAATGATCCAGATATTGGACTCATCCTCTCTGCAAAGACTGACGACAAGAGACCAGAATGGCAAGAAATTGCTGGTAAAAGTCCAAACCTGAAGGCGCTATGGGCCCAGTGGCACTCTCTTAAAATAGAAAATGGATTACTGAAGAGAGCGTGGGAGAGTCCGGATGGCAAGACCGTAGTCAGTCAGTTGGTTGTTCCTGGAAGCAGAAAATCGGACGTACTACAGGAAATGCACGACGGAACCAGTGGAGGTCATTTTGGGGTCAATAAAACCTTGGCCAAAATTAAAGAGCGGTTCTACTGGGTGAATTATCATGAAGACGTCGAATCTTGGTGCCGCAAGTGCGAAGTTTGTTGTGCCACAAAAGGACCTCGAACAAGATCACGCGGCCGAATGGTGCAGTACACTGTAGGTGCTCCATTCGAGAGGGTAGCAATTGATGTCGCGGGACCGTTTCCTCAGACTGAGTCGGGCAATAAATACATCTTGGTCGCCATGGATTACTTCACTAAATGGCCTGAAGCATACGCCCTGCCTAATCAAGAAGCAACGACTGTGGCAACGGTGCTAGTAAATGAAATGTTCTGCAGATTTGGAGTCCCTCTCGAACTTCATTCTGATCAGGGCCGAAATTTTGAATCGGCTGTTTTCCAGAAGGTCATGGAACTTCTCGGAATTCGCAAGACCAGGACAACTCCTTTGCATCCACAGTCGGATGGGATGGTAGAGAGATTTAATCGGACCATGGAACATTACCTGTCTAAAATGGTGGCAGATCATCAGCGTGATTGGGACCAACATCTACCTCTCATGTTGATGGCATATCGAGGCTCTACGCATGAAGCCACTGGTTATACTCCGGCGAAAGTGATGTTCGGGAGGGAAATGAGGCTTCCTGCGGATTTGATGTATGGAACACCAGAAAAAGAGTCGCTCAGCTCTGAGAATTTTGTGGAGGAGCTTAAGGAGAGGCTGAACAATGTTCATGAGCAAGTCAGGAATAAACTGCGGATATCCAGTGATCGAGCCAAAGCAAGATATGACTTACTAGCTAACTCCCGCGGCTTCCAGGATGGTGATTTGGTGTGGCTATACAATCCGAGGCGAAAGGTGGGGAAGTCGCCCAAACTTAGCCAAAATTGGGAAGGACCTTATACAATTATAAAGAAGATTAATGATGTGGTGTATAGGATCCAGCGGACCCCTAGGTCAAAGATGAAGGTCGTTCATTTGGATCGATTAGCACGATACCATGGAACTCTATCTGTTCGGGACGAACAGACTTAGGAGGAGGGCAATGTTACGATCGCAGCAACGCCGCATGGGAGGCGGGGCAACGCATGGGAGCGTGTTGGTTGGTGGAGCTTCGCGACCTATCCGCGCTGCGTCATGGCTGACACGAGTGATTTATTGCTCGTCTGGCTTAATCTAGAAGGCAGTTGTTTACAACCGTTTTTTTTTTATATGAGATTATTCAAGAATTCTTATAAAGAACTTTCTAGGTTTTTCTGTAATTTTAGGATTGTATATAAAAGGCGCATAGAGCGCCCGAGTAGGGATAGTCTTATTTTAAGCGAGCTATAAGTAAGATAAAGTACGAAGCGATAATAGAAGGCTATAAAGTGTTAAAGTAGCAAGTTATTTAGTAGTCGAGTGTATTTGTGGAATAAATAAATAGTGTTTTCGTATTAAATCGTTACACTGGAATTATCGAACCCCGAGTTCGCAACAATACATTTTTGCCCGAATTTGTAACCGCCACTGTCTGGGCGAAAACCCCGTGACGTCATCAGCCAAAAATGAATCCCGACATGAAATTTTCAAATCGACCAGTCTTTGTGAAAATGACCTCGAGGACTGGGCATTTTGCCAATAATCTTCCTAGAAATGTTCAAATTTTCCCCGGCCAGACAGTTTTCCCCGCTTTTCGTCCGATTTTCCTTAGTCTGAGGCTTTAAAGTTAATGTTTACATTTCGGAAATCTCAGCTGTCAGTTGTAGATGGGCGCGGCCGCCGAATGCTTCCGATTACTAGTTAGTGGCTGGCGAATCGGAACCATTCGGGATTTTCGGCCAAAATTTTAAAAATTTTGCATCGTTCGTTTCGAAATTCAATTAAGAGCATTTCGCGACGTCCCAGCTAAAAGTGGTTCCTAAGTCCCAAAAAGAAAACATTCCAACGTATCCCCTGGGATAGAAAACCATTCGATTAGATGCACGGTCTCCGGACAAATATACCTCAAAGTGGCAATTTGAAATTTAAAGTTTAAAAATTCGTCAAAATTTCAAATTCAAAGCTAGGCCCTTGATTTTCGTCACGATCAAGAGTCCATGTGTCTGCTATCTCCCTGAATTATTTCAGATTTTTTGCTACGAAAATGTCGAAGCTACAGGGTGAAATGTGAGAAAAGTACACCAAAATTGGCAAAAAATGCGGCACAGAAAAACTTTTGTAGCTCACCCGGTATAAGAGCTAGACCAAAACTAACAACTGATTTTTTTTTTCTCTCGACGTCTTCTAGTTGCCCATATACCACCGAAGCCGGACCGTTCCATAGTTTTCGTAAAAATCGCAAAAAACCACCTTCAAATTTTGGACACTTTTCCTTAATTGTCTTTGGACATTTTTTTGACCACTCTGTATTAAAGTCACGCCTTTGGCGAGATAGGATTAAAAGTAGCCAAGGATATGTCCTTTCCCCCGGTACCATCCTTATTGGGCCAGTCGTCTAGCTCAAGGGGTCCAGAAGGCCCAGAAGTGGACCATTACAAAATTTTTTTCAAAAAACCGTCCCAACTTTGCGATGTTTTGTATATTTTCCTATTTAACTTATCGGAATTCTACCCGTGGAGAGTCCTATACCCCACATAGCCCCGGAGTTTCGACAAAACCGTCGTAAATTTGGGTACCTAAAAATCGCATTTTTGACTTTGGTACGCCACTGGTCGCCCCCCCCCCCCCCCCCCCCGCACGTACCAAAAAACGGACCACATATTTGAAAAGCCCGTTCATTTCTGTACATACGCGCAATACTACAAAATCCCGTAAAACGAGCAGTTTCCGAGTTAAAACCGTTAGAACCAAAAAAATACAAAATATCTACAACCAAAATCGAGTTTGTCACTGGCCTTTATATATCCTCACTTGCGTTCGGAAAACCTAGAAACTTCTTTATAAGAATTCTTGAATAATCTCACATAAAAAAAAGGTTGTAAACAACTGCCTTCTAGATTAAACCGAGCAATAAATCACTCGTGTCAGCCATGACGCAGCGCGGATAGGTCGCGAAGCTCCACCAACCACACGCGTTGCCCCGCCTCCCATGCGGCGTTGCTGCGAATCGTAACACTGGGGTATTGAAAAAATTACAGGATGATAGCTGACCATACGCTCTACAACTTTACCCTTAAAAGTTTTTCAATCAATTCAACCGTACAGGCGCAAAAAAATAAAAACCGATTTCCCATGTTAATCTCCTATGTCCAGGGTTGTGCTGGACACCCGGTATACAATCTTTTTGCTGATTTGAATTTTCCGGTTTGGTTTTAGAAAGTACGCTTCTTAATGTATTTTCAGTTTTGAAAACCGTTCGTATGTTGTCCTGAGTCGCGATGCGTAGAAGTTTCTCTGAAGTTCTTTTTATGCATGGTATAGTAAGAAGATGAGGCTGGTCCTCGCTGTTTTGCCGAGGCTTTACATTCCATAAAAGCCCTCAAGATAGTCTTTTCCGTATAACCATTTTGCATCAAATCCTGTTTAATTGAAGTTCCAAATTTATGGATCTTAGTGATACGGCGGACAAGTGCTGGTCGCTTGACGCGCGACGGTGGCGACGATCCGGCCAATAGGAATGGTGGGCGGAATTAATTTACTTAAAAACAAACAGAGATTTTTTTTACACCATCAAGTAGCATTTCCTTAAAACACATTTTCACTTAAGAAGAATAATGAATCGAAATGAAAGTTGCTGGCAGCAATAGTACGGTGACAAAAGGTCCAATTTTAAAGTTTTTAATTATTTCCTTTAGAGTTGCAGAGCGAGAAACGTCAGATTAGTATGCCAGAGTTAGTTGAAAAAATGTTTTCCGTTAACAAAAAGAGTATTGATTTTTAATTGCTCCTGCAAATTAACTTTCAAGTTGAGGAGAAGTTTTAAATTAAAGATTGCCGGATTCGACGCTGAAATAAAGTCAGGGAGTCGGACACAAAATTGAAATTCTACTTGTTAATAAATGCGGCCAAAGACAAAATGACGCGAAACCGTTTACCATTGCAGAAAATCACAACACGAAATTTATAACCCCGGTCACATAATCTAATTAATGTGACGGAGACGTGCCGGAACACTTATCCACGTCTTACGTGCTTCTAGCCACTACCCCCTGGCAAAGATATTCCGGGCACTAAACGAGAAATTTAAGTTAAAAGGTGAAAATCGTTAGCTGAAAACCGAAAGAAATCTATTATTTGCTGGACTACTTCTAGTGGTTGAAGGAATTTATTGCGCTTCGATAGATATATCACTCTTTTCTATAAAAATGTTCCTACCCAATTTATTCCCCCAAGAAGAAAAATAAGTTGGCCAATCAATGGCGTTACAGTTTCGCATTGAGATACGTCACTGACTGAAGCTATAGACACACAAAGTTTTAAAATGCTAAGGAGGTTGACTTAAAGCTTATAGGTGATATATTGGGGGTTTAACGAAACAAGGCAATTTTCGTAGGGAAAACAAGGGCCTAGGTATGCAGATGGTGCACGTTCATGTTTAACGACCCTTGGAGTGACCTTATCCAAAATCCATCTGGCAGCCGGAGTAAACTGTCAAAATAAAGGATATACATTAGCGTAGCTTTTTTATCCTTTTTACTATTGGTCCCCGAGGAATGCTACACTGCTTTTCCATTACACCCTTTGTATCTATAGCCCTTTTCCAAACGGTTAATATATCTGTTTGTAATAAAAAAACCCTTCACATATATTAGGTAAAACTTTCAAGAGAAAAAATGCTGCAAGAAAAACGAGGGTTTAGACAGATTTTTGTTATTTTAAAAGCCTCCCTGCTCAGATTTACCTTAAGGGAGAACCAATTTCACACGCCTAATAAACTATTTGTGAATTCTGATGGAAAAGCAGAAATATCTTTCTTGACCATTTCGGTACAAATCCCTCATTTTTTTACTCATTACCCTTTTATTTATTCACAAGGATATTCTTTGCGTGTTTCGAATCCAAAGTACCATTATCGAGATTTCGTTAGGGTGAAATCCAGATAATGCATCAAGAATACAACCATAATTGAAGGATTATACGCGGTCTTTAAATCCGACTAATAATGTAAAGTTCGCCGGAGAGGCTTACAAGGAAATATACCCCACATTTATTAACGTAATTGCCTTTACACAGTCTTTGTTAATTTTTTATGTTCTAAATTGGTCGATTTATACACGTCCAGAAAACTGCGGTTCTTGGAATTTTAATTTCGGAAACGAGCATAGAACTTTAAGATTAAGGATTTCTAGAAGGGGGTGGATGAAAGTTTTCAAAAATAACTATTGATGTCCTAGAAACTCTTAAAAATAAAACGCAGATAAAATCTCGCATTATGGTGCATATTTTACTACAACTACTCGTATAAACCGATGTTATTTTTCAGTTACACTCTGTCCGAAATTCGGAGCAATTTTGTAGCACTCAAAAACGATTTAACGCAAGTGAACCACTTCAGTATTTTAGCATTATCGTTTAATTAAAAATGATCGCACAAACCCGCGTTTTGTGTTGGCAAAAAACCCAGACATCCCCACTCCGTTTGTGTCATATTATAATTAAAAAATCCGGGATTAAAGGCTTTTTTTGGCATTGTTTCAAGTACGTAAATTTGCTTAGTCACTGTTGATTAATAACGTTGTTGCATAGGCGTAACCGAGAGGGCGAAGGGAAAATACACGCATATACATTCGTTTCATTAAAAGGCATATTCATAATAAAGACGTCTGCATACATAAAGGATAGAAAATAGTGAACGTTGAACTCATTTTTAAGGACCAAAATTAATTTTGCCGCCTGAATGTGTGTTCCATTGTAAATTCCTTCCTTTTTAGTCACTTTGCCTTTCTAACCATTTAAATATATTACAGTCGATTTTTCACTGGTTTCAATTCGAACTCGCTTGCTGTCCTGAAAGCACGCCGAACTCCGAAAACAATTACAGGGTGTTTAAAGCAAAGTTAAGGGTTTTTATGGCGAAATCCTTCATTCATTTACTGCTCCTGTGGCTGGGACCGGGCTCACAAAAACGCAGATCTATATAACAAAATTAAGTTAAAAAAAATGTTAAAAATTGTGTGGGTGGGTTAAACAGGAGGAGCTCCTTTTTTGCCTTTGCAGCGCAGTAACAGGTTACTGTAATTGGCCGTTGTTAGACCATTCGTTTACGTCCTTTGGTAGAAAATTTTTTTTAGCCATTCTTCGACAAGGGCTTTGCTTTTCTGGACATTGAAAGGCTTGATTATTGGTCTAGAACAAATATACAACTCATCGACATAATTCTTTTGTTCCTTCATCATTTCGTTTTTATATTTTACAGCCTACTAGATGATATGTTCAAATGAACACCCCCTATGGACGGGAATATTTAATTTAAATATGATACGAATACAGTGTACGCCGGAAATAGAAGTAATATTTATATGAGTCTATGATCACTCACATTTAATAATTAATTCTCAGACTTAAACAAGTTGGTCAGCAAAAACTGTTTTTTTTTGAGCGCTCATGTTTTAGGAACTATCATGTAGTCCAAACTACCGCAAAATTATAAAAAAAAAGGCTTGACGATGCCTAAAAGTAGCTTAAATATTAAAACGTCGGACATACTTTATTTCAAGTTTGCAATTTTATTTTATATACAGGGTGTTATTGGAAGAGATATGTAAGGTACCGTCTTAAAAATTACAAAATTCCGATTACTTCCGGAAATAACCAGAAAAAAAGAGCAATTTCGAAAAAACGTTTTTATTTTTTTCTGGATTAATTGAAAATGGCTGGCACATTGTCATAGCCATTTCTTAGCCTCTACAACATGACGGAGTTAAATTTGAAATCCGACGTTTCGATTTTCCGGAACCATCAAGAAACTTTGTTTTATGGGCGCCATCTTGAGTTTTCACATTTTTAAATTCAGCTCTTTTTTTCTGATAACGATGATGATTCACATGTTAAGATTCGGACTTGCACAGTTGAGCCCATTTTCGAATGTCTGCCTAGAACAGTTACTGAGCACGGGTGGCCCAGAAGTCAAGTACAGATTTTGCACTTTTTTTTTTAATTTAAGGCTAAGGACCATTAGGACCAACCTAGAGACAGCTATAACCGCCTTAGCAGGCAGGTCAAAGCAGCGTTGGATGAAGTTAGAGCTGAGCAATGGCAGAAGCACTTGCTGGCACTGGACCCAAAAGACCAGGATTGCAGCCTTGGTCAACATTGTGAATGCAATGTTAAGACTGAGGCACTCTCCAACCAGGTGGAAGCAGGCCGATGTCCTTCTTTTTCCCAAACCAGGTAAAAACCCTCATTTTCCACAAATTTACAGGCCCATCAGCCTGCTGCCTACCGCGGGGAAGGTAGCAGACCGAGTCATCCTGGGAAGATTAAAGGACAAAGCAGAGCATCTAGAGGCGCTACCGGTCGAGCAGTTTGGCTTTAGGGCCCAGCTGTAGACCGAACTGCAGGTGCTGAGGATGGTGGAATACATCACTGAGGCATTCGACACACGAGAGGCAGCAGGAGCCATCCTGCTGGATGTGCCAAAGCATTCGACAGAGTCTGGCACAAAGGACTGCTAGTCAAGCAGCTAGACACCGCATTTCCTGTATGCTTTGTTAAATTAATTAGATCTTTCCTTTCTTCCTTTTCTTCTAGGTATTTCAGGGTGAAAGTGGATGGACAATATTCTGCGTACAGGATGATGGAAGCAGCGGTGCTCTCTCGCCCTTCCTAGACAACCTGTACGTAGGAGATCCCCCAGAACAGACAGGAGCAGACTGCGCTGATGACACAGCTATAATGGCAAGATCCCTCAACACAAGGTTACTATCACAGTACCTTCAAGAAGAAGTCACAGCCTTAGAAGATTGGTGTGCCAAGTGGAAGATAGACCTGAACGCCAACAAGATGCAGGCCATAGTCTTCAGGAAGCGACGCAATCACAGGGCAGACAATCAAGTAAAGGCGAGGCGATTCTTTGGCAAGAGACAGCCACACACTTAGGTGTGGAGCTGGACAAAAGCCTCGCTTGGGAAGCGCACATTACCAGAACCAGAAACAAGGCAAAGATGACAAGGAGCAAGCTTTACCCGATGATCGAAAGACGCTCAAAACTGGCTTTGAAGACCAAGTTCACACTGATCAAACAGGTGATCCAGCCACAGCTAACCTACGCCTCAACAGCGTGGGGATATGCAGCAAAGACACACCTGAAAAGCGTTCAGGCAGTCGAAAATGTGGCCCTCAGGATGGCAGTAACAGCGCCCTGGCATGTCCGTAATCAGACCAACTTCAAGTAGGTACTCCCAACCATTTCAGTACCCACTTCAGAGGTCTATTTTTTAAAATAACAAAGTTAATCAGTATCTTTGTTACGGTTAGAGGTATCAAAATTGTGATTGCACCGTCATCTTAGTTGGAGAAAATTAGCTGAAAATGAGTACCCACTTCAGGGGTCTATTTTTTTAAATCACAATGTTAGTCAGTATCTCTGTTACGGTTAGAGGTATCAAAATTGTGATCGCACCGTCATCTTAGTTGGAGAAAATTAGCTGAAAATGAGTACCCACTATGGGTGTCTATTTTTAAAAACAACAATGTTAATCAGTATCTCTGTTACTGTTAGAGACATCAAAATTATCATTGCACTGTCGTCTTAGTTGGAAAAAATTTGCTGAAAATGAGTACCCACTTCAGGGGTTCATTTTTAAAACTAACAAAGTTAGTCAGTATCTCTGTTACGGTTAGAGGTATCAAAATTGTGATTGCACCGTCAACTTAGTTGGAGAAAATTAGCTGAAAATAAGTACCCACTATGAGTATCTATTTTTAAAAACAACAATGTTAATCAGTATCTCTGTTACTGTTAGAGACATCAAAATTATCATTGCACTGTCGTCTTAGTTGGAAAAAATTAACTGAAAATGAGTACCCACTTCAGGGGTCTATTTTTTAAATAACAATGTTAATCAGTATCTCTGTTACTGTTAGAGACATCAAAATTATCATTGCACTGTCGTCTTAGTTGAAAAAAATTAACTGAAAATGAGTACCCACTTCAGGGGTCTATTTTTTAAATAACAATGTTAGTTAGTATCTCTGTTATGGTTAGAGGTATCAAAATTGTGATTGCACCGTCATCTTAGTTGGAGAAAATTAGCTGAAAAGGAGTACCCACTTCAGGGGTCCATTTTTAAAACTAACAAAGTTAGTCAGTATCTCTGTTACGGTTAGAGGTATCAAAATTGTGATTGCACCGTCAACTTAGTTGGAGAAAATTAGCTGAAAATGAGTACCCACTTTAGGTGTCTATTTTTAAAAATAACAATGTTAATCAGTACCTCTGTTACTGCTAGAGATATCAAAATTATCATTGCACTGTCGTCTTAGTTGGAAAAAATTAGCTGAAAATGAGTACCCACTTAAGGGGTCCATTTTTAAAACTAACAAAGTTAGTCAGTATCTCTGTTACGGTTATAAGTATCAAAATTGTGATTGCACCGTCATCTTAGTTGGAGAAAATTAGTTCAAAATGAGTACCCACTATGGGTGTCTATTTTTAAAAACAACAATGTTAATCAGTATCTCTGTTACTGTTAGAGACATCAAAATTATCATTGCACTGTCGTCTTAGTTGGAAAAACTTAGCTGAGAATGAATACCCACTTCAGGGGTCCATTTTTAAAACTAACAAAGTTATTCAGTATCTCTGTTACGGTTAGAGGTATCAAAATTGTGATTGCACCGTCAACTTAGTTGGAGAAAATTAGCTGAAAATGAGTACCCACTTTAGGTGTCTATTTTTAAAAATAACAATGTTAATCAGTACCTCTGTTACTGCTAGAGATATCAAAATTATCATTGCACTGTCGTCTTAGTTGGAAAAAATTAGCTGAAAATGAGTACCCACTTAAGGGGTCCATTTTTAAAACTAACAAAGTTAGTCAGTATCTCTGTTACGGTTATAAGTATCAAAATTGTGATTGCACCGTCATCTTAGTTGGAGAAAATTAGTTCAAAATGAGTACCCACTATGGGTGTCTATTTTTAAAAACAACAATGTTAATCAGTATCTCTGTTACTGTTAGAGACATCAAAATTATCATTGCACTGTCGTCTTAGTTGGAAAAACTTAGCTGAAAATGAGTACCCACTTCAGGGGTCCATTTTTAAAACTAACAAAGTTAGTCAGTATCTCTGTTACGGTTATAAGTATCAAAATTGTGATTGCACCGTCATCTTAGTTGGAGAAAATTAGTTCAAAATGAGTACCCACTATGGGTGTCTATTTTTAAAAACAACAATGTTAATCAGTATCTCTGTTACTGTTAGAGACATCAAAATTATCATTGCACTGTCGTCTTAGTTGGAAAAACTTAGCTGAAAATGAGTACCCACTTCAGGGGTCCATTTTTAAAACTAACAAAGTTAGTCTGTATCTCTGTTACGGTTAGAGGTATCAAAATTGTGATTGCACCGTCAACTTAGTTGGAGAAAATTAGCTGAAAATGAGTTCCCACTTTAGATGTCTATTTTTAAAAATAACAATGTTATTGTGTCTCTGTTACTGTTAGAGATATCAAAATTGTGATTGCACCGTCATCTTAGTTGGAGAAAATTAGCTGAAAATGAGTACCCACTTTAGGTGTCTATTTTTAAAAATAACAATGTTAATCAGTATCTCTGTTACTGTTAGAGACATCAAAATTATCATTGCACTGTCGTCTTAGTTGAAAAAAATTAACTGAAAATGAGTACCCACTTCAGGGGTCTATTTTTTAAATAACAATGTTAATCAGTATCTCTGTTACTGTTAGAGACATCAAAATTATCATTGCACTGTCGTCTTAGTTGAAAAAAATTAACTGAAAATGAGTACCCACTTCAGGGGTCTATTTTTTAAATAACAATGTTAGTTAGTATCTCTGTTATGGTTAGAGGTATCAAAATTGTGATTGCACCGTCATCTTAGTTGGAGAAAATTAGCTGAAAAGGAGTACCCACTTCAGGGGTCCATTTTTAAAACTAACAAAGTTAGTCAGTATCTCTGTTACGGTTAGAGGTATCAAAATTGTGATTGCACCGTCAACTTAGTTGGAGAAAATTAGCTGAAAATGAGTACCCACTTTAGGTGTCTATTTTTAAAAATAACAATGTTAATCAGTACCTCTGTTACTGCTAGAGATATCAAAATTATCATTGCACTGTCGTCTTAGTTGGAAAAACTTAGCTGAAAATGAGTACCCACTTCAGGGGTCCATTTTTAAAACTAACAAAGTTAGTCTGTATCTCTGTTACGGTTAGAGGTATCAAAATTGTGATTGCACCGTCAACTTAGTTGGAGAAAATTAGTTCAAAATGAGTACCCACTATGGGTGTCTATTTTTAAAAACAACAATGTTAATCAGTATCTCTGTTACTGTTAGAGACATCAAAATTATCATTGCACTGTCGTCTTAGTTGGAAAAACTTAGCTGAAAATGAGTACCCACTTCAGGGGTCCATTTTTAAAACTAACAAAGTTAGTCTGTATCTCTGTTACGGTTAGAGGTATCAAAATTGTGATTGCACCGTCAACTTAGTTGGAGAAAATTAGTTCAAAATGAGTACCCACTATGGGTGTCTATTTTTAAAAACAACAATGTTAATCAGTATCTCTGTTACTGTTAGAGACATCAAAATTATCATTGCACTGTCGTCTTAGTTGGAAAAACTTAGCTGAAAATGAGTACCCACTTCAGGGGTCCATTTTTAAAACTAACAAAGTTAGTCTGTATCTCTGTTACGGTTAGAGGTATCAAAATTGTGATTGCACCGTCAACTTAGTTGGAGAAAATTAGCTGAAAATGAGTTCCCACTTTAGATGTCTATTTTTAAAAATAACAATGTTATTGTGTCTCTGTTACTGTTAGAGATATCAAAATTGTGATTGCACCGTCATCTTAGTTGGAGAAAATTAGCTGAAAATGAGTACCCACTTTAGGTGTCTATTTTTAAAAATAACAATGTTAATCAGTATCTCTGTTACTGTTAGAGACATCAAAATTATCATTGCACTGTCGTCTTAGTTGAAAAAAATTAACTGAAAATGAGTACCCACTTCAGGGGTCTATTTTTTAAATAACAATGTTAATCAGTATCTCTGTTACTGTTAGAGACATCAAAATTATCATTGCACTGTCGTCTTAGTTGAAAAAAATTAACTGAAAATGAGTACCCACTTCAGGGGTCTATTTTTTAAATAACAATGTTAGTTAGTATCTCTGTTATGGTTAGAGGTATCAAAATTGTGATTGCACCGTCATCTTAGTTGGAGAAAATTAGCTGAAAAGGAGTACCCACTTCAGGGGTCCATTTTTAAAACTAACAAAGTTAGTCAGTATCTCTGTTACGGTTAGAGGTATCAAAATTGTGATTGCACCGTCAACTTAGTTGGAGAAAATTAGCTGAAAATGAGTACCCACTTTAGGTGTCTATTTTTAAAAATAACAATGTTAATCAGTACCTCTGTTACTGCTAGAGATATCAAAATTATCATTGCACTGTCGTCTTAGTTGGAAAAACTTAGCTGAAAATGAGTACCCACTTCAGGGGTCCATTTTTAAAACTAACAAAGTTAGTCTGTATCTCTGTTACGGTTAGAGGTATCAAAATTGTGATTGCACCGTCAACTTAGTTGGAGAAAATTAGTTCAAAATGAGTACCCACTATGGGTGTCTATTTTTAAAAACAACAATGTTAATCAGTATCTCTGTTACTGTTAGAGACATCAAAATTATCATTGCACTGTCGTCTTAGTTGAAAAAAATTAACTGAAAATGAGTACCCACTTCAGGGGTCTATTTTTTAAATAACAATGTTAATCAGTATCTCTGTTACTGTTAGAGACATCAAAATTATCATTGCACTGTCGTCTTAGTTGAAAAAAATTAACTGAAAATGAGTACCCACTTCAGGGGTCTATTTTTTAAATAACAATGTTAGTTAGTATCTCTGTTATGGTTAGAGGTATCAAAATTGTGATTGCACCGTCATCTTAGTTGGAGAAAATTAGCTGAAAAGGAGTACCCACTTCAGGGGTCCATTTTTAAAACTAACAAAGTTAGTCAGTATCTCTGTTACGGTTAGAGGTATCAAAATTGTGATTGCACCGTCAACTTAGTTGGAGAAAATTAGCTGAAAATGAGTACCCACTTTAGGTGTCTATTTTTAAAAATAACAATGTTAATCAGTACCTCTGTTACTGCTAGAGATATCAAAATTATCATTGCACTGTCGTCTTAGTTGGAAAAACTTAGCTGAAAATGAGTACCCACTTCAGGGGTCCATTTTTAAAACTAACAAAGTTAGTCTGTATCTCTGTTACGGTTAGAGGTATCAAAATTGTGATTGCACCGTCAACTTAGTTGGAGAAAATTAGTTCAAAATGAGTACCCACTATGGGTGTCTATTTTTAAAAACAACAATGTTAATCAGTATCTCTGTTACTGTTAGAGACATCAAAATTATCATTGCACTGTCGTCTTAGTTGGAAAAACTTAGCTGAAAATGAGTACCCACTTCAGGGGTCCATTTTTAAAACTAACAAAGTTAGTCTGTATCTCTGTTACGGTTAGAGGTATCAAAATTGTGATTGCACCGTCAACTTAGTTGGAGAAAATTAGTTCAAAATGAGTACCCACTATGGGTGTCTATTTTTAAAAACAACAATGTTAATCAGTATCTCTGTTACTGTTAGAGACATCAAAATTATCATTGCACTGTCGTCTTAGTTGGAAAAACTTAGCTGAAAATGAGTACCCACTTCAGGGGTCCATTTTTAAAACTAACAAAGTTAGTCTGTATCTCTGTTACGGTTAGAGGTATCAAAATTGTGATTGCACCGTCAACTTAGTTGGAGAAAATTAGCTGAAAATGAGTTCCCACTTTAGATGTCTATTTTTAAAAATAACAATGTTATTGTGTCTCTGTTACTGTTAGAGATATCAAAATTGTGATTGCACCGTCATCTTAGTTGGAGAAAATTAGCTGAAAATGAGTACCCACTTTAGGTGTCTATTTTTAAAAATAACAATGTTAATCAGTATCTCTGTTACTGTTAGAGACATCAAAATTATCATTGCACTGTCGTCTTAGTTGAAAAAAATTAACTGAAAATGAGTACCCACTTCAGGGGTCTATTTTTTAAATAACAATGTTAATCAGTATCTCTGTTACTGTTAGAGACATCAAAATTATCATTGCACTGTCGTCTTAGTTGAAAAAAATTAACTGAAAATGAGTACCCACTTCAGGGGTCTATTTTTTAAATAACAATGTTAGTTAGTATCTCTGTTATGGTTCGAGGTATCAAAATTGTGATTGCACCGTCATCTTAGTTGGAGAAAATTAGCTGAAAAGGAGTACCCACTTCAGGGGTCCATTTTTAAAACTAACAAAGTTAGTCAGTATCTCTGTTACGGTTAGAGGTATCAAAATTGTGATTGCACCGTCAACTTAGTTGGAGAAAATTAGCTGAAAATGAGTACCCACTTTAGGTGTCTATTTTTAAAAATAACAATGTTAATCAGTACCTCTGTTACTGCTAGAGATATCAAAATTATCATTGCACTGTCGTCTTAGTTGGAAAAACTTAGCTGAAAATGAGTACCCACTTCAGGGGTCCATTTTTAAAACTAACAAAGTTAGTCTGTATCTCTGTTACGGTTAGAGGTATCAAAATTGTGATTGCACCGTCAACTTAGTTGGAGAAAATTAGTTCAAAATGAGTACCCACTATGGGTGTCTATTTTTAAAAACAACAATGTTAATCAGTATCTCTGTTACTGTTAGAGACATCAAAATTATCATTGCACTGTCGTCTTAGTTGGAAAAACTTAGCTGAGAATGAATACCCACTTCAGGGGTTCATTTTTAAAACTAACAAAGTTATTCAGTATCTCTGTTACGGTTAGAGGTATCAAAATTGTGATTGCACCGTCAACTTAGTTGGAGAAAATTAGCTGAAAATGAGTACCCACTTTAGGTGTCTATTTTTAAAAATAACAATGTTAATCAGTACCTCTGTTACTGCTAGAGACATCAAAATTATCATTGCACTGTCGTCTTAGTTGGAAAAACTTAGCTGAAAATGAGTACCCACTTCAGGGGTCCATTTTTAAAACTAACAAAGTTAGTCAGTATCTCTGTTACGGTTATAAGTATCAAAATTGTGATTGCACCGTCATCTTAGTTGGAGAAAATTAGTTCAAAATGAGTACCCACTATGGGTGTCTATTTTTAAAAACAACAATGTTAATCAGTATCTCTGTTACTGTTAGAGACATCAAAATTATCATTGCACTGTCGTCTTAGTTGGAAAAACTTAGCTGAAAATGAGTACCCACTTCAGGGGTCCATTTTTAAAACTAACAAAGTTAGTCAGTATCTCTGTTACGGTTATAAGTATCAAAATTGTGATTGCACCGTCATCTTAGTTGGAGAAAATTAGTTCAAAATGAGTACCCACTATGGGTGTCTATTTTTAAAAACAACAATGTTAATCAGTATCTCTGTTACTGTTAGAGGCATCAAAATTATCATTGCACTGTCGTCTTAGTTGGAAAAACTTAGCTGAAAATGAGTACCCACTTCAGGGGTCCATTTTTAAAACTAACAAAGTTAGTCTGTATCTCTGTTACGGTTAGAGGTATCAAAATTGTGATTGCACCGTCAACTTAGTTGGAGAAAATTAGCTGAAAATGAGTTCCCACTTTAGATGTCTATTTTTAAAAATAACAATGTTATTGTGTCTCTGTTACTGTTAGAGATATCAAAATTGTGATTGCACCGTCATCTTAGTTGGAGAAAATTAGCTGAAAATGAGTACCCACTTTAGGTGTCTATTTTTAAAAATAACAATGTTAATCAGTATCTCTGTTACTGTTAGAGACATCAAAATTATCATTGCACTGTCGTCTTAGTTGGAAAAAATTAACTGAAAATGAGTACCCACTTCAGGGGTCTATTTTTTAAATAACAATGTTAATCAGTATCTCTGTTACTGTTAGAGACATCAAAATTATCATTGCACTGTCGTCTTAGTTGAAAAAAATTAACTGAAAATGAGTACCCACTTCAGGGGTCTATTTTTTAAATAACAATGTTAGTTAGTATCTCTGTTATGGTTAGAGGTATCAAAATTGTGATTGCACCGTCATCTTAGTTGGAGAAAATTAGCTGAAAAGGAGTACCCACTTCAGGGGTCCATTTTTAAAACTAACAAAGTTAGTCAGTATCTCTGTTACGGTTAGAGGTATCAAAATTGTGATTGCACCGTCAACTTAGTTGGAGAAAATTAGCTGAAAATGAGTACCCACTTTAGGTGTCTATTTTTAAAAATAACAATGTTAATCAGTACCTCTGTTACTGCTAGAGATATCAAAATTATCATTGCACTGTCGTCTTAGTTGGAAAAACTTAGCTGAAAATGAGTACCCACTTCAGGGGTCCATTTTTAAAACTAACAAAGTTAGTCTGTATCTCTGTTACGGTTAGAGGTATCAAAATTGTGATTGCACCGTCAACTTAGTTGGAGAAAATTAGTTCAAAATGAGTACCCACTATGGGTGTCTATTTTTAAAAACAACAATGTTAATCAGTATCTCTGTTACTGTTAGAGACATCAAAATTATCATTGCACTGTCGTCTTAGTTGGAAAAACTTAGCTGAGAATGAATACCCACTTCAGGGGTCCATTTTTAAAACTAACAAAGTTATTCAGTATCTCTGTTACGGTTAGAGGTATCAAAATTGTGATTGCACCGTCAACTTAGTTGGAGAAAATTAGCTGAAAATGAGTACCCACTTTAGGTGTCTATTTTTAAAAATAACAATGTTAATCAGTACCTCTGTTACTGCTAGAGACATCAAAATTATCATTGCACTGTCGTCTTAGTTGGAAAAACTTAGCTGAAAATGAGTACCCACTTCAGGGGTCCATTTTTAAAACTAACAAAGTTAGTCAGTATCTCTGTTACGGTTATAAGTATCAAAATTGTGATTGCACCGTCATCTTAGTTGGAGAAAATTAGTTCAAAATGAGTACCCACTATGGGTGTCTATTTTTAAAAACAACAATGTTAATCAGTATCTCTGTTACTGTTAGAGACATCAAAATTATCATTGCACTGTCGTCTTAGTTGGAAAAACTTAGCTGAAAATGAGTACCCACTTCAGGGGTCCATTTTTAAAACTAACAAAGTTAGTCTGTATCTCTGTTACGGTTAGAGGTATCAAAATTGTGATTGCACCGTCAACTTAGTTGGAGAAAATTAGCTGAAAATGAGTTCCCACTTTAGATGTCTATTTTTAAAAATAACAATGTTATTGTGTCTCTGTTACTGTTAGAGATATCAAAATTGTGATTGCACCGTCATCTTAGTTGGAGAAAATTAGCTGAAAATGAGTACCCACTTTAGGTGTCTATTTTTAAAAATAACAATGTTAATCAGTATCTCTGTTACTGTTAGAGATATCAAAATTATCATTGCACTGTCGTCTTAGTTGGAAAAAATTAGCTGAAAATGAGTACCCACTTCAGGGGTCTATTTTTGACCAGCTGGTGAGGACGGCAACCGCCTACGACCCCGAGGCTCGAAATTCCAGTTATTACATAACGGATAATTACTAATTATTTCTATTTCCAAACCAAGACCACCTCAGAGGCCAGAAGTGACCGGACAAAACCCCACTAACAGACAAAACCCCCCTGGTAAGCGAGTCTGGACACTCAAAGACTGGATATAACTTTTCCGCGGATAACTGGTACGAACCAGCTCTTTCCTTAATCCTGCCCCCTCAGCCCAAACCCAAACTCCTTAAAGGGGGGTAAAGATGCAATAGTTCTCCACTATTGTATTATTTACCACACATTAAAACAATACATTCCGCAATGAAGACAGGCGACGAAGAAAAGAAGAACGCAAAACAAGAAGAGCGCCTGAAGAGCCCCAGTTGACGGGGTAACTTCTAACAGGACGCACAAATGGCCACCTTGGTCAGGACTGAAAAATTTTCAAGATTGTTCAGAAGGGAGACGGGTGGCTGAAATTTCTGTTACAGACTGGTCCGGTCTACAGCGATGATAGAGTAAGGCAATAGTCCTGCCTGACTCTTTTATCTGAGGCCATCTTTTAGTTACTGATAGTGGCGCGAAATTTTCAAATTGACCAGTTTTTGGGAAAACATTCTCCTGCCACGCTTTTCGGCCGATTTTCCTTGGTCTAAGCATTTAAAGTTGATGTTTACATTTCGGAAAATCTCAGCTGTCAGTGGCGGAAGCTCCCGCTCCCGACTCGCCCCGTGGTGGACGTGATTCGGAACCATTCGGAATTTTGGGCCAAAATTTGAAACAATTTGCATCTTTCGCTTCGAAATTCAATTAAGACCATTTCGCGAGCCTGCAGAACAGTGTTTAGCTACTACGGATTGCCCTTTCATAGGGAATTTTTTTGCTAACTATTCTTAAACCATCGTCTTCGTTTGTTCACTATTAAGAGGCTGGGTGTAATTACAGGGTGTTTAAAGCAAAGTTAAGGATTTTTATGGCGAAATCCTTCATTCGTTTGCTGCTCCTGTGGCTGGAAATAGGTTCACAAAAACGCAGCTCTACAATAAAATTACTAATAAATAAAATAATTTTATTAATACCTAAATAAATTTAATAAATAGCTCTGTCAAAAGGAATGGCTTATTTTGCCTTATCAGCACAATAGCACGCCACTGTTACTCCGCGCTTCTTGGGCATCAATGATTGCCCGTTGGGGCAAAAATTTTTTTTCAACCATTCCTCGACCATCCTTTGAGTTTGCTCCGTGTTTAAAGGCTTTATTATCGGTCTAAAAAAACAAACAGCGCATCGTACAATCACATTTTTACCATCTGTAGATATATATAATAGAATTAATATGTTAATATATTAAATATATAAAATATGATACGACTACAGTAAAATCTGGAAATGGAAGTTCTACTTGCAGGTAATGTTAGTCTATGATCACTCTTTAATAATTAATTTTCATACTTTACCCCTAAAGCTTTAAAGAGGTCAATTTATTTACCCTGAGTATGTACAGGAGGTTTTTTAAAAACAGTTTATTCACATCTCTACTGGGCATAAATTAGTTTCATATTTCTTTAACTGTGTTTACATAAACGTTCCTTCCCGCTCAATAAAAGAATTGTTTAGTAGCCTTATTTAACCTTAATAACAGCCGGGTATTTACCAAACAATAAAACATTATCGAAAAAATTTTTTCATCAGTATATTGAATCGAGGACGGAAAATGGAACGAAGACATTATGCAGTACAATTTACCCTAATCGAAGAGTATAAGCAAATTTATAAAACTGGGCACCCAGGGTCCAGGCTATATCTGAACAATTTGTTAATAAGTAAACTTTTAGGGCCAATCTAAACCAGATCCTAAGCTTTTGTGACTTGTATTTGAAGCTTTTAGTTTTAGAATAATATAATTAATGGTATGTAGGTATACCGTACTGTATAAATAATATCCTTATCTCTAGGTTGGACACTACCAAGAGCGTGCTTATCTAAATAGTTCTTGGTAGATAGGTAGTATAAAAAAAAATAAACAATTAATTAGATTTGTAATAGGTGCTTATGACCAAGACACAATGGTACCTATCAGTTTAGTCACAGTCTTTTGATAGGATAATTATTTGGCGTACCATAGACCAATAAAGAAATGCAGGTGAGCTGGACATAAACTTTAATGATATCTTGATAAGCGAGCTTTATTCAATAGAACTCGTAACTTTGAACGTTCTATGAGTGTCTATAAACCTGCATTTACCCAAAATTAGAAGTTAAAGGGATCAATAAATCATTAAAGGGGTTCAATTAATATATTAGACCTTCAAGTTGACTGCGTGGATAGAGTCACAAAAATTCATATCCAACTTGAAGATTCTTATTATTGAACTGGTATTTAATTAAGATTGCTCACGTTTCTCTAGACTCCGTTTGCCGCCCATCCAGTGTAGAGCACACCCTGGGAAAAATCTCCCGCATCTCCGCCATACTTGAAGTTTCACTTTTTAACGATGGGCAGCAAATTTTGTTCATGTCTATATGGTGGTATCTACAGAAGGGTAGTTTTATAATGCACTGGTAGAACTTTTTCTACTTTAGTAACTTGGTACTTACAGCTTAAAATACAGAAAATGGTCTTGCTATAATAAATACAACAAGGTACGTGCTACGTGCTACAATGAACCACTCTAACGCACGTCTTCAATGCTAGGACTACTCCCTTGAGCTGGTTATGTCAAGAACGTCAAAAGCGAACCACAAAACCGAGGTGCGAAATAAGACGGCAACACTCTTTGCATCTTAGCGAATTGTTACCAACGCGCTGCTTGGACAGTTGGCCAGTCAATCGAATTCGCTGCAAATCACCAGGCCTAATTATTATTTTCACCAAAATAAGGAATTTAGCACCTTCTTTCATAGAGGGCGTCGCACAGAGACTGGACTAGTCTTACGAATAGAGTAGTCAGTTGAATAGATCAGGGAATAAATTTCGTATGCGAATGCGCAGGCAACGAGCTAGGACGAAGTACGAAAATGCGCGGAAAGAGAACTGCGAGTAATGGACGCACGGTTTCCTAATGCGCCGCAGCATATAAATAATAATTGACATATAATTATAACGTAACATTAAAAAGTTCAGCCTGAAAAAGTCCGGCTCAGTGGCAACAAAAGCGCATGCGCGGCTGGCAAGCTCCGCCCCTTAATTTAGAAAAATCGACGATGCCAAGCTTTATGTTTTATTAAGTTTTCGCCGAAATATAAAATATCTAATAATGTAATACAACAATATGAAAAATACTAAGAATTATTTTTAGTTTCTAAAATGTTTGAGCTGTTAGTTAACTTGGCAAATTAGCATGGTGTGGTGTAAGAAAAAACTAAAAACTCATAATTTATTTAAAATAAGCTTCTGTCTATTCCTGAATATAATTTACACATGACAATGCCGTAATGCTTTCAATGTCATTTGCTGTTAACCTAACTTTTTAGGTGTTTTTTTTTGGCGGGTACGCGTGTAACATTTACACATTAGTCAGTTGATATTGATAATAAAACCATAATAATAATTATAATAATGTAATTTAATTAAATTAATTATAATCATGAAACCTCAAAAAGACCCAATACTCACCATTTTCAGTCAGAAAAAGTCTAACCATCCTATAAAATATTGGCACCTTTCCTTGTCTTGGCTTACAAGTCAGGTATCAAAAAATCAATACACAATACACTTGATGGTCTTTTGTCGCCCTTCCTTGCCTTGGCTTACGAGTCAGGTATCAAAAAATCAATACACAATACACTTGATAGTCTTGGTGTTATTGTAGGACAAAGTATTTGAACCTACGCGATCTTTGACGGGAACGGTCCACTTTCACTACCACCAAGCGACGTTGCAAGCTGCCCGATGAGTATTTATTACTTATTACACTAATTTGTTTTAAAATAAATACGAGCCTATAATCAAAAAAACAAATCTTCGATCTTTCGTTATTACAAATTTTCTTTTCATGTCAAAAAGTACTCAAAGTTGACCTAACCTCAAACTTTTGTTTTTCTAGAGTTTTCGGTAGACTGCTCTGTGCGCTGCGACATTATTTCCATCCTTTGTTTTCTCATTGTATATAGAAGGATGAGAATACCCCGAGAGCGCACTAGGGCGTCCGGCCGAAAACGTTATTTTTGTGGTGGGCGTGTCCTCCGCATATGTCTTGCGCAGAAGCATGTGCGCGTTAGCAAGCCGTGAGCCTAATCTTGGTTTCCATAGGTCACTAGAAGCTGCACTTTTAGTCCGTGGGGAAAGATTGACGTTCATAGTATATTAACTAGTACGAATATGCGCCGCAGATACGTTATTACGCCGTAATCTGGGAATTTTCTGCCTTAAAAAACACTGAAAAATCCGTCCCAGCGCCGTAATAGACGTACCCGTCGGAAATCGCTAAAAAACAATGGTGCAAGCAAAAATATGCTGTTTTCCATCTGAGTGAGACGACTTCAATCCCTTCTAAACGTAGCTTAACGAATTTGAGTTAAACTTGAACCATAAGATCGTTTTTTAACACTTAATATTGCAATTATCTGTACACCAAAATTATATGAAGGAAAATATTCTTAAAAAAAATCTTTTTTGGAACCAGTCAGCGCTGGCAAGATTTAATAAATTTCCTGAATTAAATTTTTTTTTACTCTTAACGGAAATTTTCTAATTGCTAACTCCTGCTCCCGGAGTGGTATCAAACGTCGTCGGTATGAATCGTTATTAATATAGAATGTTCTGGTATGAATCATTCCTGGTACGAAACGTCACCGACCCATGATTTCCGAAAAGTTTTCTGGTTACCAATCGCGTTTGCTGCAAATTTGGATTAAATTAGCAACGTAGAGAAATGGCAATAAAAGCGAGCCCAAAAATATTTAATTTAAGGGTCAATGTGAGTATAAAATCCCAAAAAAAAAGCGAGTGTTTGGTTTGGAAAAAAAACGATAAATTCGGACACCCCCGCCTGAGTGTGAACAAAAGGGTTTATAAATTTATACGATTTGCTGCAATGATTTTAGAGCTTATACTTCTGGAAATTCCGACGAGTGTGTGCCAGATAGGTATTTTCAGTTTCGTTAAACCATCGAGCGGAGTTAAAAGAGCCAATAGAATATTTTTGCAAAGGGAAATTGTGGAGTATATATATATATAGCAGGTAGATGATTCGAAAATTGCTGCATAGTTAAATGGTGCCCTTCTAGCACTTAATTAACTCTTTAAACTTTCCATTGTGATATTAAAAATTTTAATATTAACTTCACAAAGAGAAGGCAAAGCACTAACAAGTTTCTGACTATACAGTTTTAGTTCCTCTGTAGAAATAAATTTACAAAGAGAGGTGCACGATGCGCTCTCCCGTCTGATGGATTTGAATTTTTACAATAACGCACATGTATTCTGAAATGGTCTTATTTTTAAGTATTTTCCTTCCTGAGGAGGAATAGCTATTCTGCTTATAGAACGCATTGTTGGTTCAAATCCAGTGCCTCTTGATATACCTACTTCTCGTAGGAAAAATAGAGAAATATATTCTTAGGCAAGAGTATACACATATACATATCTACATATTATATAAATTCAATATACTGCTACGTGGACTTTTTTATTCGTGAAATCGATGAAATGGGCTGAACTCTCTATAATGAACTGGCTTTTAATATAAAAGAGTGAATTTGTTAAACGTTTTGGTGGGAGGTTTTGAAACGGCATTTTTGCGGAGGTAAATCCCCGGCTAGCTAAGGACCAATTCCAGTGAGCCTTGTTTATTTAAATTGAGGCATTTGGAACCAATGTGGAATTTCACGTGCACGGGGCAAAGCTGGTATTTAGAGCGCTGGCAAACTCTCAAACAGAGTCTAAACAGTTATTTTAGGGTACTTTTAATTCACCCTAAACACATTCGTAGTTTAACTAAGCAAAGTTTCGTTGTCGAGGAACGGGGCTTTTGCTACCAGATTAACTCTTATCCCACGAGCAGTCTGCTGTCCAAACAGAACCTTATCTTGCAGGGCAGTTAAAGCCCTTACAAAATCACCAAATACTGCATTTCACCAGTGTGAGATGTAGACCGCAATTTCTGGCATTTTTCAATAGAACCTTAATTTAATTTTTTTTTTAATTACTTCAGTTAACGATCAGCCAAATGAACTGAAGCCTTACTACGTCAAATTAATCTTCAAGAGACATTAATAAAAAAAGGGAAGCTATAATTTTTGGCGTGAAATAGATCTCAGGCTATACCTACTTTGTGACGAAATTTGAGAGGAGGGCAAAACAAAAAAAATTTTTTTTGGCCCAAACAAGCGGAATTAACCTAATTATGGAAAGTTCCCTCAGAGAACCCCGATTTGAAAAGCACTACAGAGAAACAAAATCATGAAATCCTGTGGGGATATAATTCAAATGCATGGGTGTGTAACACAGGAAAGAACCGAAATCGAGATGCAATCCGGGGAATTCAAACGGGAAACAATTGGGCTTTATAAAAGCGCAATTAATATTGTTCCCGGTTCAATGCAGGAAGTTTTTCTAACTGCACGGAGACCAGGTCTCGCATTGAAACGTTGTATACTAGCTAATATTGGCGGCTTAAAAATGTCAATTTTACTACTTTCTCTGGGGCATTTGGCGGAATTAACCGCCTTCAAAAATGGCGAATAACGATAGGGAACGTTGAGAAGTGGTATGAATTGTGTGGAAGGCCAAAAGAGTCGAGGACGGTTGAACTGAAAAAGCAATAAAAATTGGAATTGAACAGGCTCATAAACATTATTGTAGTAGTACGAAATACTATATCAGAAAGGGAAGAGACAAATGAGAAAATTAGATTTACTAGGCGGAAGAAAAAAAGGTAACATTCTTCCATTGCGATAAGCTGACCAAAACGTATTTCCTTTATGCGAAATCAGCAAATTCGAGCAGTCGTGGATTTGGCTTTAGTTTCAAAATCCTCCCCGATAAGATTGGTGTTGCATAAAAAGCAAATTACCAAAGGCTTTGGCGAGGAACATAAAATTTAGCTCGCTATTTTGTTTTCACTACATTTTAAAACGCCTCTTTGATACAAGATCCGGAAAATTGCTTTTAATCTGAAAGGAGTTCTTTTAATTATCATCGCCTGAAAATTGAGCAAAATCATTTTAAAATGCCACCGCGTTAAATTTCATCGTTAAAATCATAGAACAAACAAAGCAGCTCCTACAGGAAAACATCATTTAAATTTAAAATTATGCGATCAAATATTTATGAAATTAATTGCCCGCGATTATATCCAGAGAAGTTTCTTACGCATAGCGGTATTATAACCCTGAGGCAAGAATACACATTACTCTGTTGATAATGATAATCAAGGGCCAAAAATAACTTATTCCAATACACATTTTGATTGATTACGTTTTTTATTCCCTTGGGGCGAAAGATAATGCTTATAATATATTCCTTGCATTGATCAATATTAATTCTACCCGTGTCGGCTTTTCTCTCATCATAACGTTCATAAATAGCACCACGTCGGAAAAAAAGAAATAAAAAGACATTCATAGCCGTGTTCGATTTTCCGGTAGGCCATCAGTCATTTTAAAAATCTATTACAAACCACACTTTTATGAAAGTTAGACCATGCGAGACGGCAATTCTTGCGAGAGTGCGAACCCTGAGGGAGCACAATGTAAAAACGGATAGCGAAACGAAATTTGATAGATAACTTCACCCTCTATCCCATTTTGCTTTATAACTTAAGCTTATATCGGCGACTCTTTTCCGGGGAGGCTTTAAATTTTTAACAGCAACCCCTACACTATTTCTATATATGTATGTATGCACGTCTTATTTACGCTTAGATATAAATATTTCATACCACGTGTCGCCCTTCTAGTGACCTATTTTTAATAAGCATCAGCCAAGTCTTCCTCCGTCACGTGCAAACGACGTTATTGTCTTCACAGACAACAACAATTAGGAGGGCGGCGCCGGCCCTTCAAAAGGAAGTCAAACTCAAATATATATCCTCCATTATATCGCTAACGTTTTAAACCCCTTTCAACAAGTCTAAATATGCTTTTGATCAGGGGGCTTCATGTTCATCAAAAGAGATTTTTATTTTCTACAATATGCGAACAAAAGGGTTTTTGCATCGAAGTTTTGCGCAAAGGGACGCTTGATATACGGGGATCATTGCCGACAGAATTTTATTAAGTTGTCAATCATCTGGTGGGAAATTGGAATTTTAAATTGTCGGTTGCAATGAGATCGAATTACATTCATATCGCCTCGAGTCACCCCAAAAATTTCTTAAATAGATTTTTTTTTATTTTTAATTTATTCCTGAATTTTTACGATTTAAGAAATAAATTCTGCTTAAATTATAAATCCTTTTCACTATACCCCACCACTAGACCACAATATACTTATATGAACTTTTAAATGTTGGGTACAAACTACAAGAGATATATTAGAATTTACGGATTTGAAAAGTATTTATATAATAATCACAAAATGTCATTCTCCAAATTTTCCAGTGAAAATAATGCTATTGCAGATTACCGTAAAATACAGAAATCAATTTTTAGCCGTCAGTACTACTTTTAAACGACTGATGAACGGATGAACCATCATTTCGCAAGCTGTTATATTCGTGAGTATACTATTTATTATTATTATTATTTCAAGTTATATTTTATTCGTCTTTGCCGGCAGGATTTAAATAGCAGCTATTAAATAGCGACATCCATTAGATTCCGTGCGAATGACGCGTTGACGTTCCTTTGACATGTGACGACTGACAATAAAGACAGAAGAGTAACAATCCATGTGCATTATTTTTAAATAATTTTAGCAGTAATTCTAACCTGAATTTTTCCAAAGACTTCAGAATTGCATTTTTAAAACCTTTAAGTCATTTTTAACCAATCCTGGCGCTCAGTCTAACGTAAACTATTCGAAAAACACAAAATTTGTATTTTGATTCGTCTTCAGTCAAATTTCACTTATTTTGGACCAAAAATTAAACTTTACCAAAAACAACAAATTAAAAGATTAAATCAGTTTTTCCTGATTTTGCCATAAAAATGAATCTCTTCAAAAACATGAAACTTGCATTTCTAGACGGTTTAAGTCGTTTTTAACCAATTCTTGCCCTAATCTTAATCTAGTTTTTTCAAAAACTCCAAATTTACATTTTTTTATTCTACAAAACATTAAATAATTTTGTTTACTTTGGTGTCAAATCAACCATTATTTATCTGTTTAAAAAACATAACATATTAATTACAGATCTGATTCAATCAATTAACAATCAATATTGATGGTTTGCCTCTAAGCAAAAGCTCTGGTAGTCAGTTTTGTCTACTTTTATATTGTATAAATGAAGTTTTTTTGATAGAAATCTACCACGGATATGAAAAACCAAATAGTTCTGATGTTCTTTAAGTGGATTTTGTAACTGGAATGTCAGCAGTTAAGTAACCGAATTTCCTTTAATGAAATTTCTGTAGAGTTTAATGTTTAAATTTTGATATGTGATTTTTCAGCAAGTCCTTGATTTTGAAAATTAAATATCGTTTTACTTTACTACAACGTTTTACTTACTATTCATACCTTAAATGTCCAGTGGATGTACATAATGAAAGTCCATTGTTGTTTATGATCGGAATGGCACGTTTGGAATCCCCTAAGAACGTATCAAACTCAATTCGAATTAAATTAACCTCTAAAGAGGTTTTTTTAAAAGTGGTCAAGATTCTCGATTCTAAAAGTGCCTAAAAATCGACGACCGATGGGGTCTATCTCCGAAAATAATGCACCTGCGGAACTTCCGTGGACAGGTGAAAGAGGACATCAAGAAGAAGAAAAACCAGTCGGATTCACTCCAATCGGTCGACGCGTTCTCAATTTACAGGCGGTCAAAGTTGAGAATTGAAAAAAAAGTCGTAATAACTCTTCGGAGATTTTCAAAAAATTTCTGGAAAACTTTTTTGCTGTTTTTGATTGGAATAGCACATTTGCAATCCCCTAAGAACGTATCAAACTCAATTCAAATTAAATTAACCTCTAAAGGGGTTTTTTTAAAAGTTGGCAAGATTCTCGATTCTAAAAGTGCCTAAAAATCGACCACCGATGGGGTCTATCTCCGAAAATAATGCACCTGTGGAACTTCCAGTGGGGGGAGGTGAAAGAGGACATCCAGAAGAGGGGAAAAACCATTTGGATTCACTCCAATCGGTGGAGGCGTTCTCAAGTTACAGGCGGTCAAAGTTGAGAATTCAAAAAAAAGTCGTAATACCTAATTCGGACATTTTCAAAAAAATGTCGGAAAATTTTTTTTGCTGTTTTTGATCGGAATGACTCGTTTGCAATCCCCTAAGAACGTATCAAACTCAATTCGAATGAAATTCATTTCTATAGAGGTTTTTTTTTTAAATCTCGATTCAAAAAATGCCTAAAAATCGACCACCGAAGGTGGCTATCTCCGAAAATATTGCATCTACGGAACTTCCAGTAGTGGGAGGTGAAAGAGGACATCAACAAGATGAAAAAACAGTTGGATTGACTCCAATCGGTGCAGGCGTTCTCAAGTGACAGGTGGTCAAAGTTGAGAATTAAGAAAAAAGTCGTAATTTTGGACATTAAAAAAAAAAATCCGGAATATTTTTTTGCTGTTTTTAATCGGAGTGGCACGTTTGCAATCCCCTAAGAACTTATCAAACTCAATTTGAATAAAATTAGCCTCTAAAGATTTTTAAAAATGGTCAAAAATCACGATTTAAAAGGGCCTAAAAATCGACCACCGATGGGCTCTATTTCCGAAAATAATGCACCTGCGGAACTTCCAGTGGTGGGAGGTGAAAGAGAACATCAAGATGAGGAAAAGCCAGTTGGATTCACTCCAATCGGTCGAGGCGTTGTCCAGTTACAGGGGGTCAAAGTCGAGAATCGAGTAAAAAGTCGTAATACCTCGTCGCCTAAAAATCGACCACCGGAGGAGGGGTTTACCTCCAAAAATATTGCGCCTATAGGACTTCCGTTTATGGAAAGTGAAAGAGGATACCAAGAAGAGCAAAAAACAGTTAGATTCATTCCAATCAGTCTACTTATTCTAATGATACAGGCTGTCAAAGTTGAAATTTTTTGGACATTTGTTGAAGTAGATACACTGTTAGATAATAGTGGATTATGTCACTAGGAGTAAAAGTGGGTCTTTTCGTGCTGAACCCAGGGATTGACGGCCGAAGCGAAGCTGAGGCCTGCAACTGGGCGAAGCACAAAAAGACCTTTTACTCCGAGTAACATATACTATTTTTTTTTTTCAAGCATGCAGGAAATAAGTCTATTTCAGAGTGATTCAGTTTTGCAATTTTGTCTCATCCTCTTTAAGCGGGTCTAGGTACTTACTCAATGAGTGATGTATATAAATATTATGTGTTGG
This sequence comes from Taphrorychus bicolor, assembly GCA_951812265.1. Lineage (NCBI taxonomy): Eukaryota > Metazoa > Arthropoda > Insecta > Coleoptera > Curculionidae > Taphrorychus > Taphrorychus bicolor. The sequence goes on from OX638307.1 coordinate 31,378,397, forward strand.
AACGGTGGTTTTCAATGTTCAGTGGTTTTAACGGTATTAAATCATAACCAATGGTTTAGGTGGTTTAGGTAAATTATGGTAAACTAAAAATTTGTAGCATTATTATCAATACTAAATTAATAAAAATCACATTGACAGATAAATATGATGACGCGCATGACACCCAACGACATTTAACAGAATTCGAGAACCTATGCGATTTCGACTAAAAACGGTTTTGGGTGGTGCTCTCGAGCGCTCTGAGAGTATTCCTATCCTTTTTCCTCAAGAATGTAAAGATGACAATAAGATGGTTTGTATATGCGCCACCATGACAGTAGCGGTGACTTTTGACTTTACTTTTACTGCCTAGGACTTTTTTGTTACTTTTTTGGTCTCAGGATTAGAAAGCCCACTTTAGGTATGCGAATGAAGAAAACAAATGAGATCCTTTTAGTCCGCTTGAAAAAAAAAATATTTTATCTAGCAGATATCTGACGTAACTGAACAAATTCACTATAGAACAACGAAGAAACAGGTGATTGATTACAAAATTACTTCAACCCTCAACGTTCTTCATCCCCATCATAAACAATCAAAAAAATTGTTTGAAAAAAAAAACGCACCCAAATGGAAAAATCTTAACTACTTATACAAAGAAAAGTGGCGCTTTCACTGAATATGCCGAATTACACTGGCAAATGACTTTCTTTCCGATGAAAGCCTGAAGTAACTCTCGAATGTAGGAAGTTAAAGGCGTAAGTGATCCAATGGAGTTGAGAATAAATCAATATGGCTGCAAAGTTTAAGTAAAGGTGTATATTCGGCTTTGAAATCTTAGTAGTCCAGCTTCTTCGGGCTACACCGGTGAAATTGAATAATGTGGCGTGTTCGAGGTGGATTCGAGAGAACATTAGAAAGTCGAAATTTGGACACATTAGTGTTACTAAAGAAAGAATAAACCAGGCGGCTAGGAAGTTTAATGTAACGCAGAAGTGGAGAATTAGACAAAACATTCCTTTTAGCTTCTTTTATGGGAGCAATAAAATTCTTAAATTTAATTAAAATTCCCAGTGAAAGTAGGGCTCTCATTTCACGATATCTTGTGTAATAAACATAAGTGCCGTGACATATTTTAATGGCGAAAATATGTTCCTCTGGGAGGTGTACTATTAACCTTAGCATAGCCCTGGATTATAAACAGATTTGGGACTCTCAACATAATAAATTTTACATGAAAGCATTTTCATATTGCCTGGCATTTAAAAAGAAATGCCACAAAGCTAATCTTTTGACGTTGCCACGGACTTTATAATCCGTGGAGGAATTTCGGAGATAAAGTTTAGTACATACGAAAAGGCAAAAACGTTCCCTTTTTGCAGTAGTGTGTGTGTGTGTGTGTAGGTTTCACTATATTTGTGGCAACTTGTGTGTGAATAATTCTGAACTCTTACAACTGCGAGTCAAATTGTGACTCCATACACGCGTCGTCACAAATTTTAAATCAAATATCTGTTGTTTTCAACACATTTAAAGGCTCGTGGTTGGCCACTTCTCTTCATCCAATCACATGTAATCTAGAGATTTCATCCTTTTCTTATTTACGTCAAGTATTGAGCAAAAATTCCTATTTCTCTTTCCATGAGTGTATGGCGTAACAAATCAGTTTCATTCACGTGTATGTTCAGTAATATTTCTGGCGACATAATTTAGTATCAGCATGTGGCGCCCTCTACATATTAAAGCGGTGTTGCCACAAAACCACAATTCTATTTTTAGATTGTATTCGTTCACAATTTAAATCTGCGCGGCTTGAACCTGTTGTAGATATTTTTGTGCATTCGCGCATCGTGCGTGGTATAATATTTCAGATCTCCCGCTTCTTTTTTCTTATAGAACTCGTGCTGTGTGATGTGATTTATTGATAAAATAATTAATCGTGGTTAATTAAACTATATTTTGGTTAGAAAATAGAATTCAAAAGTGCTTCTTTGCGGATGTACAAGGTTATCCGCAAAAGTTGATATTTAACTTTAGAAATACAAAATGACAATTTTCTTCAAAACGCCTGGAGGAATTTTAATATTTTGTAGCGATTAATAGCTAAAAAAGACTTTGTTCCAAGAAAGAAATCATGATTATTTTCAATAATGGCGCGCATTCCAACATGCTACTGCTAGCCCGCACAAATATTGTTGTAGAAAAAAAAATATATATAGTCCTCTACTGTTTTCTCGCACAATAAAATTATTTTTTCTTAAACTGGAAACGCATGCGATATAGAGGCATTTCAGGAAGTCCCGGAAGACATTAAACTTTAACATTATTTCAATATATATCAAAAGCTTTAGGTCTGATAACACTAAGACCCTAATTTGCCCCATGGTACAAATATTGATAACATTTTCACATGGAGTACGAAGAATATATATATACAGGCCACCTTCGCGTCTAGATGAAATGGCAATAAAATCAGACAGATCTCCAGTGGCAAATAAGAAGTAGCATTTTTTCAAATATCGAAGTGTTAATTGTAGGTCTACAGATTAAGTGATGTGGAAAAAATTTTATGAAATATTTTTGTGTTCTGCTGCCTGTAACAGTTCAAGACCACACAGAGAAACAAATCTTCAACTCAATGAGTATTACAAGATTTTAGATTCGGACGTAGTCATCTGTGAACTAGAGCTATGTTTATTTAGTTAAATATACCTACAGGGTGGGCCATCAAAACTTGACAGACACACTGATAACTAACCAATAGTTGCAACTTTTTGTTTCCGATATATTCAGGAAGTACGGCTGATTACGATTTACTACAAGGAGTCCCACATAAAAATGAAGAACATGTGTGTCTTGAAAACACGATAAGATATTAAGTTGATCAAACAGGAAAAAATAGAGCATTCCAAACCTTAACAAATATATCTAAAAATTTCTGATTGCATTTGATAAACCAGGAGTAGTTCCAAACATTTCGTAAACCAACTTTTATTTTTTCTTTGGTCTGTGCATGCTTTAAAAAATATCTCTCAAATTTTAAATGCAAACAACTTTGCTGGCAAACCGTACCCCTGGGTCTTCTGGTCAGGTTTAAAAGTTATTCAGGTATTCAGTGCATTCAATCAAAATGTTTGATTATACCACTAATAGGTTAAATATCTCTTTAATAGATATTTTGTTAAAATTTCTATTTCGAGTAAGAAGAGTAAGCATATAGCAGGTTTAGACATACCTAGCTCCAAGCTCAAATAAAAAGAGTCAATAACTCCGGGTTAGTAATATAAATAAGAAAGTAAAAGATATGCATAACTTAATTCCTCTGACTGTAAAGCAGCAAGCAGGGGCCTAGCTTTGATTGTCATGTGAATTTTTTATAAAAATTTGGAATTATTGAAGATTCTCGAACGAAGTCCGAAGTTCTTAAGTTTTTAAAAATAATTTTGTTAAGCTCTAGAATGCCCACCTTTTTTCCTATTTGAACAATTCAGTGTCTTTTATTGTTTTTAAGACCCTCATATTTTTCATTTTTACGTGGGATACCTTGTAGTAATTCGTAATTCATCAGATTAGCCATATTTTTTGAACATATTCTAAATAAAAAAGTATCTTAGTTTCTGTCAATACAAAAATAAGTTTCGAAGTTCAGCTTTATTCAATCAGAATTCAAGACATAAGGTTCAAAAAGTTTTAGAATTAAAGACAGTTTGGGGTCCACCCTGTCCATCTAAATAAGAAGTGAACATAGCTGTAGGTGCCATTTGAGTACGTCCAATCCCAAAGTGTCGTATGCGCATTGAGTAGGAAATTTGTTTTTCTTTTAGGGTTGAAATGTTGCATTTTAAGAAGAACCAATTTTTGGCTTTTAACTAATGAAAATATATAAAGAAGAACAGAAAAAGGTCCCGAAGTATCATTAACAGCTGCAATAATCAGACAGCGGACTTCACGAACCTTTTTTTCTACATCTCTTAATTTGTGGACATTCAATTAACTCTTCGATATTTGAAAAAATGTAGTTGCAACTATTGGTTAGTTATCACTGTTTCAGTGAATAAAATAACTTATGAAATACAGTTTTGTTTAGTCAGAATTCAGAAAATAAAGTTTAAACAAAAATAGAATTAATGTCCGTTTGATGACCCACCGTATATATTTAATGGTTCAACAGCTATATTATACTAAACTAACTATATGTACCAGTATAAAAATAACACTTATCGTAGCATGTAATACAATTATTAGCCATAATCATATCAAAAATATTATGCATTCTTTGTCGGCGTGTTCAACAACAACCAACTTTTGAAGAACCCTTTTTTTAAATTAATCGATATATTAAGAAGAACGGAAAAAGGTCCCGAGGTATCATTAACAGCTGCAATAATTTGGCAGCAGAATTAAAAAGTCTTGCCGTGGTCCAATGGAATTTTTTCCTGACGTTTTGTCTACAGCTGCGGACGACATTATCAAAGGCGATGAGGCAATGGGCAAAGTGATCTCCCGTGCTTCCCGACGTTGACTAACGTCGGGTCGGGAAGTTACCTCAGTCAACGTCGGGAAGCACGGGTGATCACTTCGCCTATTGCCTCATCGCCTTTGATAATGTCGGCCGCAGCTGTAGACGAAACGTCAGGAAGGATTTCCATTGGACCACAGCTTCAAAGCCGAGAAAACGCTTTAGATTGTATTTTGACAGGCAGTGAAAGCCTTCACGGCTTAAAAGTTGATTAAAAATTTAGGGTGTATCATTTCAATTGCTTCTCAGTTTATTTTATTTGTCTAAAAAATAATATTTTAGTTTGAAATATATGGTTTTTATGTATGCAGGTCTTAAATATGATTCTTACTCATAAGTTTTTCGTTGTTTTAATACATTTTTAATGCAGGTTTTAAACAAGATCCTTATTAATGTGGTTTTCATTGTTGTAATAATCCCCCTATTTTAATACCCCATTAAATTACTTTTTTAGTTTAGTTTGCATGTTACAGGACTTCTAATATAAAATATATTTCCTAATTTTCTTGTATTATTTTCTACATTTTTCGACATTCGTTTTCGAATAAAAAATTTCGAAAATAAAATCTTCTTTAAAAAGGAGAACTTCAATTAATTTACAAAACACTTTACTTTAACTTTGGGTTGCTGTAAGCTAACTGGTATAATGAAATAATAACCAAACTTGATAACTTTCTTAGGAGCGGCACTAATGAATATAAAATTATTTGTTTTATCTCATAACTGCATGAGTTTATTTTCTTATCTTTTTTTGGCGAAAGAGAACCGAAAGAGGAGGGCCTTTTCACAGAAAAATAAGAAAATGACCGAATGAAGTTGGCAGACCAACAAGTTTGAATGCTACATTTTCAGATAATTTTTAAGCACGAAAGAAATTTTGAATAATATTTCCCGATTCAATACTAAATATCTTCGGTTTAGCAGCGGATATTGATTGCTCATTTTGACTTAACAAAGAAGTTCCAAATTGGGACATAATCTTTGACATAATAGAGTTTGACAATGTTTTTTATAAAAAGTCACAATATTTAGTGTACCAGCAAAAGTGGTCAAAAACACTGGGGGGTAATATCACGACACCTTTAAAATTTTACAGCATCATAAATATTGTGCAGCAGAATTATCGAATTGCAATATTCACTGTAGAATGCAATTAATGCTGTAATTTTGGTGTAAATGCACTTCTCTTAAGTCGGACCTAACGTATGAGGGAAGTATTCAAAATTACAACTCAACATATCAAGATGTTGAAGGAAGGCTGTCAGAAACGTTAAATTTTTCTATTTAATTTTGAAAAATAAGTGTTTGGCTATCCCAAAAACTGCCAAAGAAAAAAATGATGTCATAACGGTTATAAAGTGTTACGTTCATGAGTTTTAGGGCCGTTCGCATCAAGCAAATTTTAAGTACACTTTGAAACACTGTTATTTTTTTTTCGCTATGATTTAATAACAACCCGGGATAAAAATCAAAGTTTAACATAAAAATAAGCTGTTTATATTTCGTCATATCCATCTTAACTTAGATGATCACCACAAATAATAAGTTATACAGGGCCCGCGTAAATGAGGCCCCTCTATTATTTTTTTAACTTTTTTAGCTACGTCACAAAATTTGGGATGCTTAAATAAGATTAAATCGTCCACCTTTTGACATAAAAATGAGTGCTTAGAATGTTAACGTGACAGTTTTACGCCACTTTCGTTTATTTTTCCTAGTCGAATGATACCAAAACAAAGTATCGCCGACCGTCCATTTCATTAGAGAAAATGAATAAAAATGGCATAAAACTGTCATATTGACATTTTAAGTGCCAATTTTTATGTCGAAAGATGGACAATTTGATAGGTTCACAGTTATTTATGTATAGAAGGCCGAAAGTAGAAAATTGCGACCCGCGGACGAATTTTGAGGCCTGACGCGAAGCGGAGGGCTTTAATAAGGACAAGAGCCGCAATCATACTTTCGGCCTAAGGCAACGTTTTACGCAAAACTTACGAAATACGATAGGCAAAACGCAAAAAAAAAACGCAAAATACGCAAAACTAACAAAATACGATACCTATATTATTGCGATTCACTAAGTTTTATCTCGGTTTTCACAAACGTTTCTAATATGGAATGATTATAACCATTACGACACCAGCAAACCGATTGTGACAAGTCGATTATTAAAACTCCGTTACCAGGTAAACGTCTTTATTTGATTGTCAAATAAGTCAATAATTAAAAATTGCAATTCTTCTACACAAAAATGTGTTCCATCAATGACGAGTCATTCGCAATCATAAATCTTCTAACCATCGAGCTAGTATATTACATCTGGAATCCCCCTCCTGTTTTACAGTTTTGGCACCCCTTTTTAGCTGTGGTACTCTGAAAAATGGCCGCCATTTACGCCGGAAATGACATCACTTGACGTCTTACGTCAAATGATTCGGAGTCGTGATTCGCCAATTGATGTGCTTTGACGACAATATTACGTTACTGCCGGCGGAAATGGCAGCCTTTTTTAGAGTACCACAGCTAAAAAGGGGTGCCACTTTTAGGAAAATATTGCCATTTGTTGAGTCCCTCTAGACATCTCTATACTTTCAACAAATATCTAAAGCTGCCGAGGAAGCATTAACCAAGTTGTGCTTAACAAGAAAGTTTGAGGTATTTTATAGATGGAAGAATGAGAAAGGTCGTTCCGACCCCGTTTTAATGTAAATAATTTATAGGTATAAATTTGTAGGTAAAAATAAAAGGCGAGTCTCGTTATTTCGACTGTCATTTAAAAACAAATGAAATAAATAATCTGCAATTTGGAGGATGACTAGAGCATGAAGAGTCATTTTTTTGTCAAAAGATGGACAATTTGATCTTATTTAAGCCTCTCAAATTTTGTGACAATAGCTTTAAATGTCAAAAAAATAAAAAGGGTTCTCATTATTTACGCGGGCACTGTATAACTATTGCTATCATATAGTATTTTTATAAAATTTCCTTAAATTGCCGAATATCTGTAAATAAGACAACACTGCATTAACACAACATATATTTTTGCAATATTTGTGACACCTTCCATTTACACATAGTTTGAGTTATAATATTTGTAACACCATGCTTACACCAGTTCACGTTCAGAAATATTTGTGACAAAGGTGTCACAATTAAAATTAGTTCCAGAAGCCTTCCTATGGTGTGTATGATTATAAAAGTCTTATATCAAGAGATGGCGCACATGATATTAGCTTTTAGGCTAAAATGCCACAATTAAGGATTATTCATGCGTAGCCACAAATATTACAATACCTGTAATTGTGTGTGCGTGTGTGGACAGATGAATTATTGTTCTTACACTGCAAGGGCTAATTTTGAACTTAGCAAGAAAAAACTCTACATATTAGCTAAACCCATTCGGGTATCCTGGTTTTTCAATTTCGACCGGCGAAAGTGGGTTTTACGAGGCTGCATTTGCATGTTGGTCCTTTTGTATTCAATTAAATGCTAATAGTAATCGCTGTTATACAGAGACTTCGACCGACATAGTCAATTATGTAAATACTCTCTCAAAGCGGGCCTTGTATATTACTAACATCAAATGCAAAGATATCCCTTTATATTTAAATAGATATGGCGCCATCTGGGCTCTGGATTTTTGCCTGGGTTTCCATAACAACTTCCTTGTTGCAATGGGTAAATCCGATTTCGTGTAAAGGAAATTGGCCGGTTTACGTTAATTTTTAAATATCCATTCCATTGAAACCCATTCCCTGAACATAATCGTTTATCGATCTCGTATTCCCAGTTCTCATCTAATAATAAAATCTGATTTAATATAGAGGATTTCTCTACCTCTGATTGGAATTTTTGAATCTGTCCGCAACCGGCCCGAAACGAAACCATCAAAAATGGGTTTAAATAGACCTAAGCCCTTCTACTATTAAACAAAGTTTTCAATTCCGATAGGTACTAAGAGAGCAAAGGGTGAATGCGCACCCTTCCACACTGATGACCAATTATTTTGGGTATCATATGTATGCAAGGGACTTTCACATTTGCTTTACTCACCCTAATCAGCCCTTAAACACATATACGCTTATCTGGAACATTTATCCATAGATAAACATCCCTTTGCAATATTACGTCGCTTTGCATCTCTACTTGTTTAAGTTACCGTACGCCCCTTTTACTTCTAAACTCTCTAATGTTTTGGTTATATATGAGCGAAGCTTGGAATGTAAATATTCTGCTTAGTTGCCAGTATTATTCAAAATACATAAAACAAATTACCCTGCTTTTGCTTTAGCAAGAAAATATACAGATAGTGCGTCCTAGCTTTGAGATTTCTTGCAAAAAAAAACTGAAAGAGACGAACCTCGGAAGTATCAAAAGGTCGCTTTCTTCCCATTCTCTTAGTAGGTCTATGAAAAATTGCGGTCTGATAGGCGTGATTGCTAAATAACACGTTTTTGTGTAATATACCTGGTCGATAATCGTATATCACGCATCACGCAACGCACCCCGCTCGTCTAAATGCAAAATGTGTTAATGTGCCTATCGCTAAGGCAAAGTAGAAATACCTGCAGCGAACGATATACCGGGTGGTTCTAGTCAACTAAAAGGAAAGAAGCAAATGTTTCAAAAGTTTTTATTGAACGAATAGAATTCGCAATTGTCAAGCACTCTGAAAAAAAACTTGTTTTCGAAAGCATTGAAAAATCAACCACGAAAGGGGTTTGTTTCTCAAACTATAGAACCAACAATATAACAACATACAATTTTTTTCTCAATTCTCAACTTTGACCGTCGGTAACTTGAGAACCTCTGGGGATTGCAAACGTGGCATTCCGATCAAAAACAGCAAAAAAAATTTCCGAATTTTTTTTGAAAATCTCCAAGGGGGGGGGGGGTATTACGACTTTTTTCTTAATTCTCAACTTTGACCGCCTGTAACTTGAGAACGCCTGGACCGATTAAAGTGAATCCAACTGTGTTGTCCTCTTCTTGATGTCCTCTTCCACCTCCCACCATCGGAAGTTCCGTAGGTGCAATATTTCCGGAGATAGACCCCTTCGGAGGTTGATTTTTAGGCACTTAAGTCAATCCAACTTGTTGTCCTCTTCTTCATGTCCTCTTTCACCTCCCACCATCGGAAGTTCCGTAAGTGCAATATTTCCGGAGATAGACCCCTTTGGAAGTCGATTTTTAAGCACTTTTATAATTGCGTTTTTGGACCATTTAAAAAAAAAGCTCTTTAGAGGTTAATTTCATTCCAATTGAGTTTGTTATGTTCTCTGGGGATTGCCACTTTGACCGCCTGTAACTTGAAAATGCCTTGACCGATTGGAGTGAATCCAGCAGTTTTTCCTTCTTCTTGGTGACCTCTTTCACCTCCCACCATCGGAAGTTCCGTAGGTGCAATATTTTCGGAGATAGAGCCCTTCGGAAGTCGATTTTTTAGGCACTTTTAGAATCGCGTTTTTGAAAGAATTTTTGAAAAAAAACCTCTTTAGCGGTTAATTTCATTCGAATTGAGTTTGTTACATTCAAAAACAGCAAAAAAAATTTCCAGATTTTTTTTCAAAATGTCCAAAGGGGGGGGGGGGGGTATTACGACTTTTTTCTCAATTCTCAACTTTGACCGCCTGTAACTTGAAAACGCCTTGACCGATTGGAGTCAGTTCCAATTGAGTTTGTTACGTTCTCTGGGGATTGCAAGCGTGCCATTCCGATCAAAAACAGCAAAAAAAAAATCCGAATTGTTTTTGAAAATCTCCAAAGGGGGGGGGGGGTATCACGACTTTTTCTCAATTCTCAATTTTGACCGCCTGTAACTTGAGAACGCCTGGACCGATTAAAGTGAATCCAACTGTGTTGTCCTCTTCTACCTCCCACCATCGGAAGTTCCGTAGGTGCAATATTTTCGGAGATAGACCCCTTCGGAGGGCGATTTTTAGGCACTTTTAGAATCGCGTTTTTGGAACAATTTTTGAAAAAACCTATTTAGCGGTTAATTTCATTCGAATTGAGTTTGTAACATTCAAAAACAGCAAAAGAATTTTCCAGATTTTTTTTTTGAAAATGTCCAAAGGGGGGGGGGGTATTACGACTTTTTTCTCAATTCTCAACTTTGACCGCTGTAACTTGAGAACGCCTGGACCCATTAAAGCGAATCCAACTGTGTTGTCCTCTTCTTGATGTCCTCTTCCACCTCCCACCATCGGAAGTTCCGTAGGTGCAATATTTCCGGAGATAGACCCCTTCGGAGGTCGATTTTTAGGTACTTTTAGAATTGCGTTTTTGGACCATTCAAAAAAAAAGCTCTTTAGAGGTTAATTTCATTCCAATTCAGTTTGTTATGTTCTCTGGGGATTGCAAGCGTGCCATTCCAAACAGCAAAAAAAATTCCGAAATTTTTTTGAAAATCTCCAAAGGGGGGAGTATTACGACTTTTTTCTCAATTCTCAAATTTGACCGCTGTAACTTGAGAACGCCTGGACCCATTAAAGCGAATCCAACTGTGTTGTCCTCTACTTGATGTCCTCTTCCACCTCCCACCATCGGAAGTTCCGTAGGTGCAATATTTCAGGAGATAGACCCCTTCGGAAGTCGATTTTTAGGCACTTTTAGAATTGCGTTTTTGGACCATTTAAAAAAAAGCTCTTTAGAGGTTAATTTCATTCCAATTGAGTTTGTTATGTTCTCTGGGGATTGCAAGCGTGCCATTCCGAATAGCAAAAAAAATTCCGAAATTTTTTTGAAAATCTCCAAAGGGGGGAGGATTACGACTTTTTTCTCAATTCTCAACTTTGACCGCCTGTAACTTGAGAACGCCTGGACCGATTAAAGTGAATCCAACTGTGTTGTCCTCTTCTTGATGTCCTCTTCCACCTCCCACCATCGGAAGTTCCGTAGGTGCAATATTTCCGGAGATAGACCCCTTCGGAGGTCGATTTTTAGGCACTTTTAGAATTGCGTTTTTGGACCATTCAAAAAAAAAGCTCTTTAGAGGTTAATTTCATTCCAATTCAGTTTGTTATGTTCTCTGGGGATTGCAAGCGTGCCATTCCGATCAAAAACAGCAAAAAAAAATCCGACATTTTTTTGAAAATCTCCAAAGGGGGGAGTATTACGACTTTTTTCTCAATTCTCAAATTTGACCGCCTGTAACTTGAGAACGCCTGCACCGATTAAAGTGAATCCAACTGTGTTGTCCTCTTCTTGATGTCCTCTTCCACCTCCCACCATCGGAAGTTCCGTAGGTGCAATATTTCAGGAGATAGACCCCTTCGGAAGTCGATTTTTAGGCACTTTTAGAATTGCGTTTTTGGACCATTTAAAAAAAAGCTCTTTAGAGGTTAATTTCATTCCAATTGAGTTTGTTATGTTCTCTGGGGATTGCAAGCGTGCCATTCCGAATAGCAAAAAAAATTCCGAAATTTTTTTGAAAATCTCCAAAGGGGGGAGTATTACGACTTTTTTCTCAATTCTCAAATTTGACCGCCTGTAACTTGAGAACGCCTGGACCGATTAAAGTGAATCCAACTATGTTGTGCTCTTCTTGATGTCATCTTCCACCTCCCACCATCGGAAGTTCCGTAGGTGCAATATTTCCGGAGATAGACCTCTTCGGAGGTCGATTTTTAGGCACTTTTAGAATTGCGTTTTTGGACCATTTAAAAAAAAAGCTCTTTAGAGGCTAATTTCATTCCAATTGAGTTTGTTACGTTCTCTGGGGATTGCAAGCGTGCCATTCCGATCAAAAACAGCAAAAAAAAAATCCGAATTGTTTTTGAAAATCTCCAAAGGGGGGGGGGGGGGGTATCACGACTTTTTCTCAATTCTCAATTTTGACCGCCTGGACCGATTAAAGTGAATCCAACTGTGTTGTCCTCTTCTACCTCCCACCATCGGAAGTTCCGTAGGTGCAATATTTCTGGAGATAGACCCCTTCGGAAGTCGATTTTTAGGCACTTTTAGAATTGCGTTTTTGGACCATTTAAAAAAAGCTCTTTAGAGGTTAATTTCATTCCAATTGAGTTTGTTATGTTCTCTGGGGATTGCAAGCGTGCCATTCCGAACAGCAAAAAAAATTCCGAAATTTTTTTGAAAATCTCCAAAGGGGGGAGGATTACGACTTTTTTCTCAATTCTCAACTTTGACCGCCTGTAACTTGAGAACGCCTGGACCGATTAAAGTGAATCCAACTGTGTTGTCCTCTTCTTGATGTCCTCTTCCACCTCCCACCATCGGAAGTTCCGTAGGTGCAATATATTCGGAGATAAGAAAGTTCAGTAAAATCATTTGCGAGCGATCGTTCGTTTTTATGTTGTTGTCGACGTGAATATGTCGATGCTTGTCTAGATGTTGTATGTGTTCAGATTTATATTTATTTAAAACAAATTTAGCTTTAACTCTAAATGCGTTGTGTGCCTACTGCCCATTGTTCAATTTCCACTATATATTTGAAGCCTCGAAGAGGATTGCAATATGCAATCGAAACGTGCTGTGAGCTGGTTTTATTTCGTTTTATTCCTATAAACCTACCACTGTTCATTGGCCCTTAGAAACTTCCTCTCACATATTTTAGCTCTGAACTGCGTGTGTTCAAAGATTGTTGTTGTTGCTACACGTTGTTCCAAATAACGCGTCTTAGCTATCATGGAAATGGGAGAGAGATATCATGATGTACGTCTCTACAGATTCTGCCTATATCTGTTGGCTATCTTGAAAGATAAATGAATTTTTTGAAATTTGATTTTTTGAAAGATAAATGAAGACTACAGGCTTTCTGTCTATTAGGGCAGCCCCGAGCTTGAGACATTTATTACACCCTTGCTGAATATATCACTTATTCTGACAATTTTTGAAGTCTGTCAAAATATTGAATTGACGTGTTCATGAAATTCTTAAATAACTGGAACTGTCATATCGATCAGTTTGTGGCAAGTTTTTGCCCTGACAAACTGTTGACACCAGAATTTGAAAATTGTTGTTGTTGCTGGTTTTTACCCAACTTGTTACAACATGTTAACCAAAAAAAAAAAATGAATGTACTTACCGAACAACGACAGTGTAGTGAGTAATAACTCCGTTGGTGGTTCCTTTGGGGCGCGCCCATGACAGGTTGGCAGCTCTGGAGGAGAAGAACGTGATCAGTGGTCGGCCAGGTGGATCCGGGACATCTACAAAAGAGCCAAACATTGAAGAAGAGAAAAAAAAAATAGATTGATAATAATTTAAAAAAAAATAAATATTTTGCAATTAAAAAAATATACAGACTGTTGGTTTAAAGCTGTCATTTAATGCCAAGAAACAAGATTAACTTGTTGCTTTCAAATTTCAAATGAAAGGAATGAGCCTAACATAATAAGCAACTTAAATTTGGTTATCGAAGGGTTCAGATGTTAGAGGTGGAAGGGCGCACAGTATATAACCCAAATAGGGCAATTTAGGCGGAGTTGGTAAGACATAATTTTGGGGCAGAATATAATAATATTATTAACCTATATACAATAACGGAAATGCCTATAAATTAGGCACACATGGGGTTAGACATTTGCATAACACTAATAGCAGTTTATGGCAAATTTGACATTTGTAATTATGTGGTATTGGGGAGACTGCCATCAAGTGCTATGATTCAGTTCTAAAATTCAATTAGGATTAGCTTAATTAAAAGAGATATGAGGATTCCATAGTTTTTAATCGTTGATGAAAAGCCGCAGCTTTGATTGAACGCACCTTCTTCTTTTAACCGGTTCAGCTTTCAAAGTCCGGATAATTAAGGAGGCAATTAAAATTTTTAACTAGAAAATGTAATCTAAATGGTAATAGGGACCTCCGGAAATATTGCCGGATCGATCGACATATTTCCTTTCCAGACTTTCTAAAAAACTTGGTTATGAACTGAATGAATTATTGAATTGTTTTGGGGTCGAATGGGGAATTACCATAACTCAAAGAGACGGAAACGCTAGCCTTCGCACCATAAAATAGCGGAAAGCAGCTTTCGAAGGATCAAATATTGAGTTGTAGAAGCATATAACGACACTTCTGGCCAGAGGGTGGCTTATTTATTAGAAAAAAAAATTAAACACGCCTATCGACCTATATATAAGGTGAAATATATTTTATTTATTCCATCGGTTAAACATGACTAGCATTTCCTTTAATTTCGAATTCCTTTTATGTAGAGGCCCCGGGATAATGATTAAAGCTTCGGTGAAAATATTTAAAAGGAAATATACTTAATCTAAATGGTAATAAGGAAAGCATTAGCCGCGGAAATGGCTTTAGATTGATGGAGATCGTAAGCTTTTTTTGACATTCCATAAAAAAATCACTCAATAGATTGAGGGTGTTTATATATGGAACAAGCAAAAATTCGATTTGGCTTTAAAAAGAATCTTAATACTTCCCACTGGTCTTTGATCTAGAAACACACCTCAATTCAGAAAATTTAGGCTACAGTCCTTCCAAACGTGAAATTAAAGTACCTAAGCCCGAAGGTCGGCTTTAGATCTAAACCCAAATTAAATTTTCTTGTGCAAATATTTTTTTGGCGGGGAATATAAATGGGATCGCAATTAATTTTTTTCCTTTAACTTGTTTGCACAATCTTTAAGAATTAATGCCGAAATATTATTTTCAAAATACATTACACTAAGCAGCGGGTTTGGATAAAAAGTCGAATTTAGAAAGAGGGGGAGGAATACCTAATTTGTACTAACATCTGAGAGCTAATTATCTGTTACGGTAAGTTGATCACTTTTTGATGTTTCCACACACTTTGATGTTTCCAAAACTAAAGCGAGCCGCGCACACCTGCACCTGGCGGTTTTCTCGAGTAGTTACGAGCAGTGTTGCCAGATCTACTGTTTTAACAGGATATTTACTGTTTTCACCACCTAGCTACTGTTCTACTGTTTTCAATATTAGGATATATGGACAAAGCAAAAACACGCCAAATATTTCCCAAAAACTCGTCCCGTTTTTTGGCCGAAAGTCCACCATTTTTAAGGTGTCCATGAGGTAATTTTTTGACGTAGGATGTCAAGTGAAAGAAAAATTCACTTTTTCGTTCAGGCTCTTTTGCAAAGTCATTCAAAAATTAACTTTTTGGGCCAAGATGATCACAACCCTCACAAAGCATTCAATCAAAAAATAAATGTTTGGTTCAAAATAAAAAAAAACTACATTTTCGTTTAGTTAAACGTTTTCTAAAGAAATTAAAACGCATTTGATCTTAATGAAACTCAATTTGTGGACTAAAATCTCAAGTTTTGCTACAAAATCAACTGAGAAAACTCGTTTTTTTTTCTAATAAAATCGATACTGGGATAAAAATTCACTTTTTGGAAAAGATAATTAAATAAATTAATTTCCTGGGCCAAAATCGATCAAAATATTCACAACTAATAAAAAAAAATAGTTTTTATTCATTTCTTTTATCGTCATAATTGGTTGAAACCGTCACAATTGGTTCAATGAAAATATCTAGTTTTTGGTTCAAAAATAAAAAAAAACTACATTTTAGATTTGTTAAAGAAAATCACATGAAAAACGTTTTGTAACGATTAAAAAGCACTTTTTCTCAAATTTAATGAGACTCAATTTGTGGACTAAGATCTCAAGTTTTGCTCCAAAATCAACTAAAAAGATCTCGTTTTTTTTTTTAATAAAATCGGTACTGAAGCAAAACTGTATTTTTTTAAAAAACTAATTTAAAAATTTAATTTCTTGGGCCAAAATTGATCAAAATAGTCACAGTTAATAAAAAAAAATTGTTTTTATTTATTTCTTTTATTGTCATAATTGGTTAAAACCGTCACAATTGGTTCAATCAAAAGATCTAGTTTTTAGTTCAAAATAAAAAAAAATACATTTTTGTTTAGTTAAAATAAATCACACAAAAACGTTTTGTAACGACTAAAACACTTTTTTTCACAAATTTCAATGAAACTCAATTTGTGGACTAAAATCTCAAGTTTTGCTGTAAAATTAACTGAGAAAATCTCGTTTTTTTAATAAAATCGGTACTGGGGCAAAACTGTATTTTTTGAAAAACTAGTTAAAAAATTTAGTTTCTTGGGCCAAAACCGACCAAAAATAGTCACAGTTATTAAAAAAAATCAATTTTTATTCATTTCTTTTATCGTCATAATTGATTAAAACCATCACAATTTGTTCAATGCAAAGATCTAGTTTTTGGTTCAAAATCAAAAACACTACATTTTCGTTTAAGTAAAAAAAATCACATGAAAAACGTTTTGTAACGATTAAAACGCATTCTTTTCGCAAATTTTAATGAAACTCAATTTGTGGACTAAAATTTCAAGTTTTGCTCCAAAATGTACTAAAAAAACTCTAGTCTTTTTAATAAAATCGATACTGGGGCAACAATGTATTTTTTGGAAAACCGAATTGAAAAATTTAATTTTTTGGGCCAAAATCAATCAAAATAGTCACAGTTAATAAAAAAAATGGTTTTTGTTAATCCCTTTCACGGTCATAATTGGTTAAAACCGTTTCAATTCGTTCAATAAAAATATCTAGTTTTTGGTTCAAAATCAAAAAAACTACATTTTCGTTTAGTTAAAAAATATCACACAAAATTCGTTTTGTAACGACTAAAACGCATTTTTTTTTCGCAAATTTTCATGAAATCCTATTTGTGGACTAAAATCTCAAGTTTTGCTCTAAGAACAACTAAAAAAATCTCGTTTTTTTAATAAAATCCGTACTGGGACAAAGGTTACCTTTTTTGAAACAAATAATTAAAAAATTTAATATCTTGGACCAAAATCGATCAAAATAGTTACAGTTAATAAAAGAAATCAATTTATATTAATTTCTTTATCGTCATAACTGGTTAGAACTGTGACAATTCCTTCAATGAAAGTATCTAGTTTTTGTTTCAAAATCAAAAAAACTACATTTTCGTTTAGTTAAAAAAAACACACACAAAATACGTTTTGTAACGACTAAAACGCATTTTTTTTCGCAAATTTTCATGAAATCCTATTTGTGGACTAAAATCTCAAGTTTTGCTCTAAGAGCAACTAAAAAAATCTCGTTTTTTTAATAAAATCCGTACTGGGACAAAGGTTACCTTTTTTTAAACAAATAATTAAAAAATTTAATATTTTGGACCAAAATCGATCAAAATCGTTACAGTTAATAAAAGAAATCACTTTTTATTAATTTCCATATCTTCATAATTGGTTAGGACTGTGACAATTCGTTCAATGAAAATATCTAGTTTTTGTTTCAAAATAAAAAAAACTACATTTTCGTTTAGTTAAAAAAAATCACACAAAATACGTCTTGTAACCACTAAAACGCATTTTTTTTCGCAAATTTTAATGAAACTAAATTTGTGCACTAGAATTTCAAGTTTTGCTCCAAAATCTACTGAAAAACTCTAGTCTTTTTAATAAAATCGATAGTGGGGCAACAATGTATTTTTTGGAAAAATAAATTAAAAAATTTAATTCCTTGGTGCAAAATCAATCAAAATAGTCACAGTTAATAAAAAATATGGTTTTTATTAATCCCTTTCACCGTCATAATTGGTTAAAACCATTTCAATTCGTTTTATCAAAAGATCTAGTTTTTGGTTCAAGATCAAAAAAACTACATTTTCGTTTAATTAAAAAAATCACACAAAAATGTTTTGTAACGATTAAAACGCATTTTTTTCGCAAATTTTAATGAAACTCAATTTGTGGACTAAAATTTTAAGTTTTGCTCCAAAATATATTAAAAAAACTCTAGTCTTTTTAATAAAATCGATACTGGGGCAACAATGTATTTTTTGAAAAAACAAATTAAAAAATTTAATTCCTTGGGCCAAAATCAATCAAAATAGTCACATTTAATAAAAAAAATGGTTTTTGTTAATCCCTTTCACGGTCATAATTGGTTAAAACCGTTTCAATTCGTTTTATCAAAAGATCTAGTTTTTGGTTCAAAATCAAAAAAACTACGTTTAGTTAAAAAATATCACACAAAATTCGTTTTGTAACGACTAAAACGCATTTTTTTTTCGCAAATTTTCATGAAATCCTATTTGTGGACTAAAATCTCAAGTTTTGCTCTAAGAACAACTAAAAAAATCTCGTTTTTTTAATAAAATCCGTACTGGGACAAAGGTTACCTTTTTTGAAACAAATAATTAAAAAATTTAATATCTTGGACCAAAATCGATCAAAATAGTTACAGTTAATAAAAGAAATCAATTTATATTAATTTCTTTATCGTCATAACTGGTTAGAACTGTGACAATTCCTTCAATGAAAGTATCTAGTTTTTGTTTCAAAATCAAAAAAACTACATTTTCGTTTAGTTAAAAAAAAACACACAAAATACGTTTTGTAACGACTAAAACGCATTTTTTTTCGCAAATTTTCATGAAATCCTATTTGTGGACTAAAATCTCAAGTTTTGCTCTAAGAGCAACTAAAAAATCTCGTTTTTTTAATAAAATCCGTACTGGGACAAAGGTTACCTTTTTTTAAACAAATAATTAAAAAATTTAATATTTTGAACCAAAATCGATCAAAATCGTTACAGTTAATAAAAGAAATCACTTTTTATTAATTTCCATATCTTCATAATTGGTTAGGACTGTGACAATTCGTTCAATGAAAATATCTAGTTTTTGTTTCAAAATCAAAAAAAAATACATTTTCGTTTAGTTAAAAAAAATCACACAAAATACGTCTTGTAACCACTAAAACGCATTTTTTTTCGCAAATTTTAATGAAACTCAATTTGTGCACTAGAATTTCAAGTTTTGCTCAAAAATCTACTGAAAAACTCTAGTCTGTTTAATAAAATCGATACTGGGGCAACAATGTATTTTTTGGAAAAACAAATTAAAAAATTTAATTCCTTGGGGCAAAATCAATCAAAATAGTCACATTTAATAAAAAAAATGGTTTTTATTAATCCCTTTCACCGTTATAATTGGTTAAAACCGTTTCAATTCGTTTTATCAAAAGATCTAGTTTTTGGTTCAAAATCAAAAACACTACATTTTCGTTTAATTAAAAAAAATCACATAAAAAACGTTTTGTAACGATTAAAACGCATTTTTTTCGCAAATTTTAATGAAACTCAATTTGTGGACTAAAATCTCAAGTTTTGCTCCAAAATCTACTAAAAAACTCTAGTCTTTTTAATAAAATCGATACTAGGGCAACAATGTATTTTTTGGAAAAACGAATTAAAAAATTAAATTTTTTGGGCCAAAATCAATCAAAATAGTCACAGTTAATAAAAAAAAATGGTTTTTATAATCCCTTTCACCGTCATAATTGGCTAAAACCGTTACAATTCGTTTAATCAAAAGATCTAGTTTTTGGTTCAAAATCAAAAAAACTACATTTTCGTTTAATTAAAAAAAATCACATAAAAAACGTTTTGTAACGATTAAAACGCATTTTTTTGGCAAATTTTAATGAAACTCAATTTGTGGACTAAAATTTCAAGTTTTGCTCCCAAATATACTAAAAAAACTCTAGTCTTTTTAATAAAATCGATACTGGGGCAACAATGTATTTTTTGGAAAAACAAATTAAAACATTTAATTCCTTGGGCCAAAATCAATCAAAATAGTCACATTTAATAAAAAAAATGGTTTTTAGTAATCCCTTTCACCGTCATAATTGGTTAAAACCGTTTCAATTCGTTTTATCAAAAGATCTAGTTTTTGGTTCAAAATCAAAAACACTACATTTTCGTTTAGTTAAAGAAAAAATCACACAAAATACGTCTTGTAACTCCTTCAACTCCTCCAAATTTTAATGAAACTCAATTTGTGGACTAAAATTTCAAGTTTTGCTCCCAAATATACTAAAAAAACTCTAGTCTTTTCAATAAAATCGATACTGGGGCAACAATGTATTTTTTGGAAAAACAAATTAAAAAATTTAATTCCTTGGGCCAAAATCAATCAAAATAGTCACATTTAATAAAAAAAATAGTTATTATTAATTCCTTTTACCGTCATAATTGGTTAAAACCGTTACAATTCGTTTAATCAAAAGATCTAGTTTTTGGTTCAAAATCAAAAAAACTACATTTTCGTTTAGTTAAAAAAAAATCACACAAAAAACGTTTTGTAACGATTAAATCGCATTTTTTTCGCAAATTTTAATGAAATTCTATTTGTGGACTAAAATCTCAAGTTTTGCTCTAAAGCAATTAAAAAATTCTCGTTTTTTTAAATAAAATCGGTACTCAGGCAAAGTTACCTTTTTTGGCACAAATAATTAAAAAATTTGTCTTGGGTCAAAATCAATCAAAATAGTCACTTAAAAAAAAATTAGTTTTTATTAATTCCTTTTACCGGCAGGATTGGTTTAAATTTTTAACATTTAAAGCTTCAAAAAAATCTAGTTAATAAGTCAAATAATGTTAATTTAATTACTCAAAAAAAATCATCTTGAATTAATTCAAAAGCCCCAAATTTGCATTTCTTGACGATTTGATAATTTGTAACTGGTTTTAAGTCTAATCTCATTCTGAATTTCCCTAAAAAAACGCCAAATTTGCATTTTTAAACTGTTTAGCATATGTTTGACCTAATTTTGGATTGAGTTTCAACCTGTATATCGCCAGAAACCTCAAATTTGAAATTTTGGACGGTTTCGAACCGATTTTAGCTCTAATTTCAATCTGAATTTATTAAAAGAATAACATTCATCGAAACATGATTTCTAATGTCTACTGTTTCTTTTCAAGAATCTACTATTCTTGATTAAGTTTTTCTACTGTTAAACAATTTCTGCATCTGGCGTCAAAAATGGTGCATCGTAGGAAAAAAATAAGAAGAGACCTTTTCTCCTCAGGATTGAACGGAAATTTATACAATTTAATACATATCTACCTTTGTCCTTTCTTGATCTTGTGGACTTCTAAAAATGTTATTCCTTCTCTTAAACGGCTTTCGCAGCCATCCACTAAACAAATTCTTCCCCGACTTTGTAAAAAAAACTGTATAATATCCGCGCAAATTAAATTTACCGCCGATCTGGGAACACTGCGTATCACCACCGTATAAGGATCTGTGTTCACGTGACCCCTCCTTGCTAACAATTCTTCCCCTATTACTTCGCCTACGATTTCGGCTAAAGTAAACAAAAGTTTGACCACTTTTTTCACGTGATTTCACGCTCGAACGCACACGGCTGCAAAACACTTTTGCACTCGGAATTTCTTTAATCTTTCCGAGAGTGACGTTACTAGTAGATAGAATATAGATATTCTCTATTCCTCTATACTGTGGTATGACTCACGCGCCATCGATGCACTGCGAAAACCGGTTTCGACGTGCACCGTCGGCCGCCGGGCGGACGGAGCAGGGGGGGAAGGAATTTGAACCTATTTGTGGAGTAAACAAATAATTTAGTATGTATAATATGAAAAGTGATTTATTTTTCTTTAATATTTCTCTAGCTCTTTTGTAGTGCCAACGTAAAATATTATAACGGTATTTTAACGCTATTTATCCTTTTTACTTAATTATGCTAATGTCCAAATGGCGTTAACGAATTATCGTTACCTTATTTTACAATCACAGTGCAAAAGAACTTGCTTTGCTATTACCTAAAATTTTATACCAATAGATAGGGCTGATGAAAACAATAATATCAAATGACAAAATGTCAAAATACCGAAAAATGACGTTAGCAACTGACGATTAAATATTTAGCGGCTGCCAATTAAAATGAGTCATTTGGTATTTGACACATACTTAAGGTCAATCGGCACTTAAAGTATCCAACCAGGCAATTAAAAAGATAATCAGTTTTCGAATAATTTAATCGAGATTCAAAGTACCGGACCTTAGTGTGACATTTCGCACTCCGCAGAAAGACAGGAAAGGAGATCTCAAAATTAAATTTTAAGTGAGTAGGAAGCAACGGCAGAGGACAACAATTAAATTAGAAAGTCCCATTGTCCTTTTATTAAGGGTTTTGCAATGAATCTGGTTTTCATTACCGACCAGACTTAATCAATGTTTTTGCGAATATCTCCGCGGCTAATTAGCGCTTGGTTCTGATTAGGTAAATAGAGTTTTAGCACATTGTCGAGGAGGCCGGTACAATAAATCAGAAGTAGACCCATTGTTCTTTAGTGGAAGTTAATTTTGACATAAGCAAAATTTATCGTGAGTCATGTGATGGGTTTACAAGTTGATTGGATTCGATTGACCTTCACCGTAACAAGGATACAAAAGTAATTTTCCAACCCTTCTCGAGATTTATTAGTCAACGTCCTTAAAGGTTACCACTAAACAATTTACACCTTAGCATTATTAAATAATTCCCTTAATTACAAATTGATTCTTTCCGAACTTTGCTGGTTTATTAGCTATTGCCAGATAATGAGGACACAAAAAGCATTAAAAGTGACGTGAAATCGATAATCGAATGGCAGGTAAACAGCTTTTAAAAATACACTTCACTTCAACTTTATCCAAGTCTAATCAAGTTAAACAACTGTGAGGTTTTTCGAACCCATTACCTACTTTTATTGACTTTATCTAGTCCCTCTTTATACAAAAAGATTCTTGTCGGAGGTAGATTTTTACGGGCTTTAATTAGAGTTTCAAATAGTCGGCCATGGTCAGCGAAAATTGCATTTTCAGTAGAGTCTTTCTCTATAAAAAAGTTGCTTGATTGGCTTTAAATGACTTCTAAGTGGATGTCTATGGAAGCACTGAAAAAGTAAGCTCATTATGAAAAGTTTGATAATTACACCGTTCCTTAGAGTTTGAAAAATCACTCTTCAAAGAAACTATCACTTATTGACAACCTGATACCCCAAAGCTATCAATTTCGGAGGAACTTTTAAATAATTCACTCCCCGTTAAACGCGAGCTTTAATAGCACTTGCTGTGTCAAATGCAAGTTTCCTATATGGCGAGCTTTAAAGTTCCCTGGATAAAGTTAATTTAGGATTCGCGGTAACCCTTAAAGTGACCATAAACTTGATTGGCAGCCTATTTGATTAACTTTGTTGTAGACAGACCGAAAAGAACGAGGGTATATACGGGATTTGGGCCTACAGTAACTTGTAGAGTGTAAAGATAAGAACATAAATAGGTGTGGATTCCTACAGGAGAAGCCTGCACTTCCTAAAATTTCAGATCATGTTATATCCGAATATAAAATAATTAAAACTTCAAACGATTCTCGAGATATTTACACAATTTTTTATTTTCCAAAATCGATCACGAATTTTCTGTTTGTGTATAGCTCATTTTTTCTAACAAACGTGGTAGTCTAATTCATTTTTCATTTTTTAGAGTCTCAAGCCCTTCTAAGATATTAAATAATATTATAATTTTCCAAAATAAAGACATTAAGTTTGTAATTATTTTTAGTTGGACTTTCAATCGTTTATCAAATCTTGGTAACCTCAAACCGTTCTCAAGATATTGAATAATTTTGCTATTTTGCAAAATATACAAACGAACTAACACGATCGTCTAATGAATTTCGTGGAGCCTCACACCGTTCTTAAGATACTTTATTTTCCGAAACAAATCCATCCTTTTTAAGCTATCTTTTTCTAAGTAAGCCAAGTATGCAATTCATTTTTTTTGATTTTGAAATCGGTTTTGAGATATTTACTAATTTTTCAAAATACACCCACAGAGTCTCTATATGTTTTTAACTAATTTTTCACAACCAACACGAAAGTCTAACGAACTTTTCGAAAAAAAAAACTAACTACGTAGCACCAACTGGGCACACTGTATATATTCGGTACTGGCAGCAAAACTATTTTTTTTTTCTTAAAAAAAAATCGAAAAAATTCAAATTAAGATTATGGCCAAAATCAATGAAATATTATCTACTAAAAGCGTCAAAAATGCAATTTGAAGTCTTGGATAAATTTAGATTAGAACAGAACTACAATTTTTTGAAAAAACTCTTTTTACCTAAAAATAACTATTTTTATGTTTTTTAAAAAGTCAGGCTAAGATTAATGCCAAATACGTGAAAAAATACTTAAAATGTGTAAGAAAACAAATTTGGGGTGTCTGGCAAAATTTAAATTAACGATATTTCAACAAAATTAATATTAACTTAACAATAAAAATTAGAAGAAGAAAAGTGGAAAAATATATCCAAAATTTACAGGTAAAAGAATAAATTTAAAATATTTCAAGTTCAGTATCAAATTTTTCTTATTACAATATGTATTACAAATTAGCATACCTTCCAATTGGTCAGCTCTTAAAAAAAAAATCAATTTTGTGCCAAAATTCTCTCAAAAGCATGAAAACCTAATAAAAAAATCTAATTTAAATCAAGAAAAAAAAACTAAAACACAAAATTTAGATTAGAAGTGGAACTAAAATTGTTTAAAAAGGACTCGTTATACTTAATGATGACAATTTTGAGTTTTTTTTGCAAAAATTAAGGCAAGATTAAGGCTAAAATATGTGAAAAATGATTTAAAGAGTCTAGATATAAAAACTGGAGGCTTTGACAAAACTCAAATTAAGATTATGGCCAAAATCAAATTATTAAAAGCGTTAAAAATGCAAATTTGAAGTCTTGAATAAATTTCGTTTAGAATTAGAACTGAAATTCCTCGAAAAAAACTCATTTTACCTAAAAATAATAGCGAAAAATGACTCAAGAAGGGTACATATACAAATTTGGAGGCTTTGAAAAAAATCAAATTAAGATTACGGCTAAAATCAGTTAAAAATTAATTAAACTGTCAAAAAATGTCAATTAAAAGTTTCTAGGCAAATTTACGTTAAGGTTAAGATCAAAACTGGTTAAAAAATAACACAGAGCGTCTAAAAATGCAAATTTGGTGTCCTTCAACAAATTTACAATAGAATTAGGGCTAAAATTGTTTAAAAGTATTTAATTGATTAGAAACGTTATTTAAGCACGGGAGATCACTTCGCCCATTGCCTCATCACCTTTGATAACGTCTGTTGCAGCTGTAGACGAAACGACAGGAAGAAATCCCATTGGACCACGGCTTCAAAGCCCCGAAAAAACTTTAGATTATATTTTAGATGATATTGTGACCGTCCGAGAAAGCCTTCACAGTATTATTAAGTAACTAATTCTGAAAAA